>WNWK01008198.1:22500-82500 GCA_009830355.1 Cherax destructor | reverse complement strand
ATGATAAAAATAATAATGGTAATAAAATAATAAAATAATATCACTAAACATATTATTATTGTTTATAATTAGTATTAATATTAGTGACAGAATATATATATTCCCTCAGAGGTGTATTTCTCTCAGCATATATATACTGAGATCTTACTATAATCAATATTTGATATATTGATTAAAGTAAGTAAGTTATTGTTAATGATACGAAGATCCTTAATATCTGAATCTTCATCTGAGAAAGACATTTCACTGTTGAACGTATGAAACAAGTCAGATGAGAAAGTAGGCAATGTTCAATATTCTGATTATTTTTGCTTAAATTTCAGATTGGCTCCTACACACCTCCAGAATGAATCCTTGACAAAGTTCCTTATTTAGATACATCTACGTTTAAGGTTTGAAGTCAATAAAAAACTCATTCTCCTTTGTGGCATGATAAAAGTACGTGACATTTTATTCGGCGTATATCACTCTCATATAGGCCAGTGAACCAGCAGTCGGTGCTGTATTGTTATAGTAACTGTTATTCAACACAGCTGATCACAAGAAAGCTCGCCAACGATATGAAGCGATGTTGGAGACTCGTGCATGAACAGTGGCAGATTTCAAGTCTGTCATGCACAGTTCTCACTAGTTCTCTTGCTTGCAAACCTGCTCTGTACATAATGTATACACATTATACACATGCTTGCATGATGTTTTTTGGTGAAGGAAATATATATAAGTATTTACTTCCCGCTGATTTTTGCTCATTCCTCGGTCCTAAATTTGTTAATCGTGCTACGAGCAGGTGTACTAGCCACAAGGCTACACCTGTGTAGTCTTGTGGCTACCACTTGAAATAATTTGCTTTAAAAATTAGCAGTTTGAAAGTCACAACTAAAACCTAGGCGAATGTTTCATTTAGCATTCTCTAGTAATTCCTAGGAATATAACTATTCCAAATTAAAAACTATACTAGTGAATTGCATAAGCTTATAGAGTACAACCATATGTAATAGAAGCAATAACAAGTACAGTTTGATGCCGTTCAAAAGATGTTTACTTAATTTATTTATCAGAAAATTATAAACAACGAATTATAAAATTTAATTGCCAAAAAGAAACCTACACTTCATAATAACAACAGTGGTGTTTCTTACTCACTAAAGTGACTAAGAAACACCACTGTTGAGAACAATCAAATGAGTCTTTCTAACGTGATTTTACGGGAAACAAAATCAGAAATGGTCTAAATATAATTGACCAAATAGCACTTGAATTTGCTAAAAAAAATGAGTTTATTTTGCCCTAGTTACAATAGAACGGACTTGCGAATTTATAACTGTTAGTGTCAGGCCTCTCAAATTATCAACGTCAGCCTTGGAGAAGAAAGAACCAAGAATTTTGTCAGTCGCTCATAGATACCTTTACCTGGAGTTTACCTGGAGAGGGTTTCGGGGGTCAACGTCTTCGCGGCTCGGTCTGAGACCAGGCCTCGTGTGGATCAGGGTCTGATTAGCCGCACGCAAACTGACGTACGAACCACAGACCGGTTGGTCAGGTACTGACGTTAGGTGTCCGTCCAGCGCCTTCTTGAAGACAGCCAGGGGTCTATTGGTAATCCCCTTTATGTATGTTGGGAGGCAGTTAAAGTCTCGGACGCCTGACACTTACTGTGTTATTTCTCAATGTACTCGTGGCGCCCCTGCTTTTCATTGGGGGAATGTTGCATCTCCTGCCGAGTCTTTTGCTTTCATAGGGAGTGATTTTCTAGGTTTGTTCAAGTGTATATTATCATATATCTCTCGACTGTGTTCCTGGGAATACAGATCAAGGGCCATCGACCGTTCCCAGTAATTTAGGTGCCTTATCGTACTTACGTGTGCCGTAAAAGTTCTTTGAACACTCTCCAGGTCAGCAATGTCGCCAGCCTTGCAGGGGGCAGTTAGTGAACAGCAGTATTCCAGCCTAGAGAGAACAATTGATTTGAAGAGACTCATCATAGGCTTGGCGTCCCTAGTTTTGAAAGTTCTCATTATCCATCCTAACATTCTTCTAGTAGATGCGATAGATACATTGCTGTGGTCTTTGAAGGCGAGATCCTCTGACATTATCCCTCCCAGGTCCTTCACATAACTTTTTCGCTCTACTGTATGGTTAGAATTTGTCGTATACCTTGATTCAGTTTTGAATTCGGGTATTGAACTTGTTTGACCAGAGCTTTGGTAAGATGGGGAAGGAAGAAGGATAGGTAAGGATGGAAATTAGGAAAAAGGGGGGAAAGTTGGTGAGGATGGAGGATAAAAAAGTTAAGTGGCCCAACCACTTTGGTGCATTATATATATGTGTATAGTGGTATATCAAGTTAATATATCAGAGAGGGCATAACATTTACCCAACAGTGTCACACAGGTATAACAAAGTTATAATTGCATGACTCTGCATCGGTAAAGGGTATATTTTTCAATAATTGCTGAACATAAATTCAAGGACGATAGCAGGGCGAGTGATGGTTATAAAAACTGCTATCTAGAAATACTGGCCGGCTCGCTTTGCAAAGGAGGTGTCCAACATTTGTATTATTGGCACTGTTACATAATTGGATGTAATGGCTGTGAAGTAAAAATAGAAATCACCAGAGCTTGGGTTAGAAGTGATATCAATAGACATAAAAAGGTTGTGGTGTTACCCATTCATCTGGATCTTCTGGAAGGTCACTCAAGATCTTGGATCTTCTGGAAGGTCACTCAAGATCTTGGATCTTCTGGAAGGTCACTCAAGATCTTGGATCTTCTGGAAGGTCACTCAAGATCTTGGGTCTTTGAAAATCATCCTTATGTATAAATCTTCTCACTCGCTGGTGGAGGGTCATCCTTTGAGTTCTATGAGGAGCTGCATTAATAACGTAGTCGGTGGTATTGGCAAAATAGGTAGGATGTTCTCTGTCTGGGAGATACAAGTCTTGCATGGAATATAGTTGCCTCTTCTTCAACTGATCAAGCCGAACATTCATTGCAACAATGTTGTGTTGAACGTGTAGATTAGCCATTCGAATTATATCTCTTCTCCTTGTGCCTGTAATAAAACGGAGTGCTTTGTTCTGTACTCGTTGTAGTTGAAGCATGTTGGTTTTAGTTGGTTAAGGACAAAGGCACACACGGATATTCAAGTAAGGGTCTTATCATCATCTTATACAGGTGCTTTTTCACGTGAGATGGAGCTGATTGAAATCTGAATAGAGTGGCAAGTCGAGCTTTGGCTAAATTTATCTTTTTGGTGACATGGGAAGACGAATGAAGTATCCTGTCTATCTCATAACCCAGTATCGTATTAGGATTATGAATGGCTATAGGTATATCTCTGATAGAGATACCCCCTTTATCTTCAATGGTGGAGGAAAAACAACCAATTGTACTGATAAGAACTTTGTCTGGGTTAGTAGTAACACGCCATTTCCTCTCCCAGTTCGCTGTTCTACGTAGTTCTGTATTCATTTTTTCTATGACCTTCTCATACTTATATTTACCTGTGACAGGAGTGGACGAAACTACATGAATTACATCATCCGCAAATTGGGTAATAATTGTATCATTATACTCAGGTTGAGGTAGATCATTGACTTATATATTGAATAATATTGGGCTAAGACACGAGCCCTGAGGTACACCAGCTGTCGGTGTAAACGGTTCAGCTGTCTTACCACTAAAGAAAGGGAAAATTTTCCTATTAGAGAGGAAGTTGTATATAAAGCGAAGAAAGGTCCAGTTGTGGTCAGGGAGGTCAATCAGTTTGAAAATGAGGCCATCATGCCATAAGCTGTCAAAGGCTTTATAAACATCTCTGGTAGCAATAAGGGCAAGATTGCCCTGTTTCCGCAAGCTGGCAACAGCATCGTATACTATATTTATGGCATGTAGGGTCCCTCTATGAGTGCGGAAACCAAACTGTTTCTCAGTAAAAAGGTGATTGTATTCCATGTAATAATTTAGTCTATTAGCAATAATTTTCTCCAGGACTTTACCCGTGAACTCTAATAATGAAACAGGTCTATAATTATCAGGTTTATGGACATCTTTATTTGGTTTAGGAATAAAAATCATCTTCGCTGTTTTAAGAGCAATTGGAAAATGTCCAGAGGCCAGAATGGCATTAAAGATGTTCACCAGAGTTTCTTTATAATTCCTAGGTAAGTATTTTACTTGCTTGACAGTAATGCCTGACAAACCCGGTGCTTTGTTCCTCATTTTACCTATAACTTGACACATTTCTCTGAGGGATACTGGTCTAATTCGGGTATACCTAATAATAACTTGCCGCATGTTAATCTTCTTACACCTGTTATTCTTTTTCACCAATCTGTAAATAGGTACCAGTGTGCTAGTCTCTATATACCTAATGTTCCTGTTCACATAGTGGTAAATAGATAACTGGGTGCTATTCTCCTTACATCTATGAAGGCCTGGGAATTAATCTCCTTAGACATTTTGCCCGTTTTCCTACCATTAAATAAGTACAAAGGTGTTGATATTCTGTCTTCTATTTTCCCCGTTCACCTAGCATTAATAAGGCGTCTGGGTGTTAGTCTCCTTACACCTCTTGTCTTTGTTCACCTACAAGTAAAGAGGTATTTAAGTGTTGGTTGTTTTACAATTGTTGTTCATATTCAATTAAAAGTAATTAGGTATATATGTTTAGTCTTCGTAAATCTGTTGCACCTGTTTAGATATTTGAGTGTTAATTTCCTTTGACCTTTTGATCCTTCTCACCTAGCAGTAAATAGGTATCTGCCTGTTAGTCTTCATACCCCCACTCACCCCTCTTCACCTAAAAGAAAACAGGAATCTTTATGTTAGTCTCCTTACGTGGTTTATCCTTTTTCACCCGGTAGTAAACAGGTATCTGGTTTTCAGTATCCTAATACCTAAATAGAAGTAAACAGATGCCTAATTGTTAGTCGACTTTTCTGGATGGCTCTCCGGTGGCTGTAAATTGAATTTTGCAAACACAAAATAAAACACTCACCTTGTCGACAGTTTTGAATCAGATAGATGGGTGCTGTGGTTGGTGTCACATCTACAAATGGTGACATATCTTCCACCAGTGTGTTTGAGCACATCACCTGACTTCCGTTTATAACCAATCTTTTGTTCTCGACAGATATATTAATGTGTTGCCAATCAAAATTGCTCTGGCTTCCGAAATTACCAATGAAGCTTGACTCGGTGATTTGGTCGTTGATGTAGCACTCCATAAGTGAGTCATTTGAAGATGAAAGCTTCACAGATAAGATGGCTTCACCGTGTTTAGAGTAAACAGAGATATTGATTCCAGTGAGAACCTGATGTGTTGCCTGTACAGGAAGGAAGCCCAGCACGAGCGTGTCTTCTCTGAAGTGGTACTTTGGTGAAGAGTCGTTCTGCATCACATACTTCACTATACAGTCTGTGGCAGAAAATGATAATTAGTTCACCACAGAAATAAGACGTTACTCATATGCAGCCCATTCTCATTACACACGTTATCATTCTCATTACACACGTTATCATTCTCATTACACACGTTATCATTCTCATTACATACGTTATCATTCTAATTACATACGTTATCATTCACATTATACACGTTAGCATTCACATTATGGACGTTATCATTCACATTATACACATTACCATTCACATTATACACGTTATCATTCACATTATACACGTTATCATTCGCATTATGCACGTTATCATTCACATTATACACGTTACTATTCACATTATACACGTTACTATTCACATTATATACGTTACTATTCACATTATACACGTTATCATTCACATTATACACGTTATCATTCACATTATGCACGTTATCATTCACATTATACACGTTACCATTCACATTATACACGTTATCATTCACATTATACACGTTATCATTCACATTATGCACGTTATCATTCACATTATACACGTTATCATTCACATTATACATGTTATCATTCACATTATACACGTTATCATTCACATTATACACGTTATCACTCACATTATCCACGTTATCATTCACATTATACACGTTATCATTCACATTATACACGTTATCATTCACATTATACACGTTATCATACACATATATATAATCATTTAACTTTCTCAGTTTACAATTATGAATATTATTGATA
This sequence comes from Cherax destructor, assembly GCA_009830355.1. Taxonomy (NCBI): domain Eukaryota; kingdom Metazoa; phylum Arthropoda; class Malacostraca; order Decapoda; family Parastacidae; genus Cherax; species Cherax destructor. Next base: position 76,352 of record WNWK01008198.1, on the reverse strand, counting down.
TAAATGATGTTAAATACCGACACGATGGAAAAAATAGTCATAAATGCAATAAAATGCGATTCTTCACTGACTACATTTCGCCCATATAGTGGGCTTTATCAAGTCATAAACATATATGGTGGTGACTTCTTGAAGCACACTATGTGGGCGAAATGTAGACAATAAAGAGTCGCATTATACTGCATTTCTGTCTACTTTTCCATGAATATTATTCTTGTAAATTATGTGAGAAAAAAGTTGGACAGGTCTCCTCAACCTTCATCAACGTATATTTAACCAAAAATATGAAAAATAAAAAACAACAGAATTTCTCCGTCTGGCAGTGAGCTTTTAAGGTCAACGTCGACGTTGATTCAGGGGAATGAAAATATTCTTCCTTTTCATTACTATCATTTTTTCTAGCGTAACCCAGTCGAGTTTAGCTTTTATCCATTAGTAAAATAATGATAGGTGTTATAATAATAATAATTATATACAATAATAAATTAATAATAATACTATTATTGTAATTATTACTATTACTTTTATTAATATTGTTATTGTTATTATTAGTATTATTATTATTATTATTATTATTATTATTATTATTATTATTATTATTATTATTATTTTTTTTTTTTTATTATTATTATTATTATTATTATTATTATTATTATTATTATTATTATTATTATTATTAGTTTTATTACTATTATTATTATTATTATTATTATTATTATTATTATTATTATTATTATTATTTTAATTATTTTTATTATAATTATGATTATGATTGCGATTATTATTATTATTATTATTATTATTATTATTATTATTATTATTATTATTATTATTATTATTATTATTATTATTATTATTATTATTATTATTATTATTTGTATTATTATTATTATTATTATTATTATTATTATTATTATTATTATTTTTATTATTATTATTATTAAGTATAAATGGTTCAGGAAACCCACAAGTTGTTGAATAAGACACATATAAAAAAACTTAGGTATCTTTATTGTGGAAACGTTTCAACAGCCAGTGGCTTCATCAGTCCAATACTGAGAAAAAAAGTGGAAGATGAGAAAGAGTGTGAGATAATCAGTCCCTCAGCCTTGAGATTATATGTTGAGTCCATCATTCTTGATAAAAGTACAGCATATGCGTGGAGAAGGGGCTTATATACTACAAACAGATGAGGTGAAGCAGTTGGAGGCAGCGTCAATGGTGTAACCATTGTTGCATAAATGTTTGATTCTTAAACTTGACAGCAATATCTGAGGAACTTGATACACGGAATTTTTCTACGCTTACCTAACCAATACTCATGACCTACTTTCACTAGAGGCATGACCTACTTCCACTAGAGGCATGACCTACTTCCACTAGAGGCATGACCTACTTCCACTATAGACATGACCTACTTCCACTATAGACATGACCTACTTCCACTATAGGCATGACCTACTTCCACTAGAGGCATGACCTACTTCCACTATAGACATGACCTACTTCCACTATAGACATGACCTACTTCCACTAGAGGCATGACCTACTTCCACTAGAGGCATGACCTACTTCCACAATAGGCATGACCTACTTCCACTAGAGGCATGACCTACTTCCACTATAGACATGACCTACTTCCACTATAGACATGACCTACTTCCACTATAGGCATGACCTACTTCCACTATAGGCATGACCTACTTCCACTATAGACATGACCTACTTCCACTAGAGGCATGACCTATTTCCACTATAGACATGACCTACTTCCACTATAGACATGACCTACTTCCACTAGAGGCATGACCTACTTTCAATATAGACATGACCTACTTCCACTATAGGCATGACCTACTTCCACTAGAGGCATGACCTACTTCCACTATAGACATGACCTACTTCCACTATAGACATGACCTACTTCCACTATAGACATGACCTACTTCCACTATAGACATGACCTACTTCCACTATAGACATGACCTAATTACACTATAGGCATGACCTACTTCCACTATAGGCATGACCTACTTCCACTATAGACATGACCTACTTCCACTAGAGGCATGACCTACTTCCAATATAGACATGACCTACTTCCACTATAGGCATGACCTACTTCCACTAGAGGCATGACCTACTTCCACTAGAGGCATGACCTACTTCCACTATAGACATGACCTACTTCCACTATAGGCATGACCTACTTCCACTAGAGGAATGACCTACTTCCACTATAGGCATGACCTACTTCCACTATAGACATGACCTACTTCCACTAGAGGCATGACCTACTTCCAATATAGACATCACCTACTTCCACCATAGGCATGACCTACTTCCACTAGAGGCATGACCTACTTCCACTATAAGCGACCTACTTCCACTATAGACATGACCTACTTCCACAAGAGGCATGACCTACTTCCAATATAGACATGACCTACTCCCACTATAGGCATGACTTACTTCCACTAGAGGCATGACCTACTTCCACTATAGGCATGACCTACTTCCACTATAGACATGACCTACTTCCACTATAGGCATGACCTACTTCCACTATAGACATGACCTACTTCCACTATAGGCATGACCTACTTCCACTATAGGCATAACCTACTTCCACTGGAGGCATCACCTACTTCCACTGGTGAGCAGGTTACAGCTGCTTCATCTCAACTGTCTGCAGTATATAAGCCACTTCTCCGCACATTAGCTGTACGTTTATCAAGACACATCGACTCTACACTGAAAGATGGATTACCTCAAACTCCTCACCTTCCACTGTACTTCGCTATATTGGACTAATGAAGCCACTAGCTGGGGAAACGTTTCCACAATAAAGATACCCAAATATTAAACAAATTTAATTCTATTATTATTTTTGTTATTTTTATTATTATTATTATTATTATTATAATTATTATTATTATTATTATTATTATTATTATTATTATTATTATTATTATTGTTGTTGTTGTTGTTGTTGTTGTTATTATTAGTATTATTATTATTATTATTATTATTATTATTATTATTATTATTATTATTATTATTATTATTATTATTATATATTATTATTATTATTATTATTATTATTATTATTATTATATATTATTATTATTATCATTATTATTATTATTATTATTAGTATTATTATTATTATTATTATTAGTATTATTATTACTATTGATGTTGTTGTTGTTGTTTTCTGCTATTATCATTTTTAGTGTACATTCTACATTCACTTAATCTGTCGGTGTAACTGCACTTCTCTTTTCCTGATAGTAGGATATTTTGCAACATTGTACACTCCTCTATGCGGTTGCAAAGGTAAAGTCTTAGTTCCTGTCCCCGAGTCTTACTTGCCCTTTCATAACTGTTCCTGAAGCTGATTATGGTTTCCTCCTTTCCTTCTTCATCAACATCCTTCCACTTCCTGAACAATCCAAGGCTTAAAAAATATTTCCACATGTCAATGTAAACCATGTGTGTCTTTTGCATCCAATTGTGCCCTACTGTACATTTTTCCCACCTCTCAAGAAATTTTCCTCTCCTTCCTATCATATCTTCTGTTTATTTTTTGTCATTATGTCCCATAACATGGAGACAATACGCAGTAAACAGCTGCGTTAATAATCTTTTACATTTTTCGACACAGAAAACACATCCTGTGATATGCTGGGTTTATCATGAAAATTATATTTTATGACGGGATCTTGGAACGAACTCTACATGCTGTGTATGATAAGCTCTAGTGGGCAGCTCTACATGCTGTGTATGATAAGCTCTAGAAGGCAGCTCTACATGTTGTTCATGGGGGCTGAAGAGTGAACTTTTCATTTGATTTAATATTGGCTGTGGGATGGAGGTCTTCATGTTATTTGTCATGGGTTCTAACATAGAGCTCTACGTGATGTTTATGATGAGCTTTAGAGTGAAAGTTCTATTTTATTATGATGCACTCCAATGAAAAGGACTAAACGTCATTATGTGCTCTAAAACTTCATTTACATGTTATAATGGATTATACAGCTAGTTGTACATGCGGGTTATGAAAGAGTCTAACGTAGAGCTCTACATACAATTTATGAAGGGCTCTAACATGAAGCCCCACATGAAATTTATGATAAGCTCTTATGGAGATCTATAGGGTGGAGCTTTATATACTAGCTATGAGGAGCTGCTGAGTAGAGTTGTGCACTGAAGAACACTGACTCGTAAAACAGTTTACAGTTATAGACCATTCAATTTGAGAATCCTTGTTGCTTGTAAGGGACTCTTCATCCATGGAATTAGAGCTGCTCTTCCTGCTGAATTCAATGATAATTAGGTAAATAAATGATGATTATGATGAGTGTGTAGAAGAGAGTGAGATTATTTCCCAGTAAAAGTGGGCCTTAAACAAGGATGTGTGATGTCACCGTGGTTTTTCAATATATTTATAGATGGGTTTGTAAGAGAAGTGAATGCGAGGGTCTTGGCAAGAGGTGTGGGGTTAAAAGATAAAGAATCAAATACAAAGTGGGAGTTGTCACAGTTGCTTTTTGCTGATGACACTGTGCTTTTGGGAGATTTTGAAGAGAAGTTGCAGAGGTTGGTGGATGAATTTGGTAGGGTATGTAAAAGAAGAAAATTGAAAGTGAATATAGGAAAGAGTAAGGTGATGAGGATAACAAAAAGATTAGGTGACGAAAGATTGGATATCAGATTGGAGAGAGAGAGTATGGAGGAGGTGAATGTATTCAGATATTTGGGAGTGGACATGTCAGCTGATGTGTCTATGAAGAATGAGGTGAATCATAGAAGTGATGAAGGAAAAAGGGTGAGTAGTGCACTTCGGAGTCTGTGGAGACAAAGAACCTTGTCCATGGAAGTAAAGAGGGGAAAGTATGAGAGTATAGTTATACCAACACTCTTTTATGGGTGTGAAGCATGGGTGATGAATGTTGCAATGAGAAGAAGGCTGGATGCAGTGGAGATGTCGTGTCTGAGGTCAATGTGTGGTGTGAATATAATGCAGAGAATTCGGAGTTTGGAAATTAGGATGAGGTGCGGGATTACTAAAACTATTATCCTGAGTGTAATAATATTGGTAGAATTACCGACAATGTATCGCTTGTAACGGCTTGAGAAAGCTCCTGGAGAGCGAAACGTTGCCACAATAAAATGTCACATTAGTTGCATTTGTGTCCTTTTACTTAACATATTATCCAGAGGTTTGAGAAGGGGTTGTTGAGGTGGTTCGGACATGTAGAGAGAATGGAACGAAACAGAATGACTTCGAGAGTGTATAAATCTGTAGTGGAGGGAAGGCGAGGAAGGGGTCGGCCTAGGAAAGGTTGGAGGGAGGGGGTAAAAGAGGTTTTGTGTGCGAGGGGCTTGGATTTCCAGCAAGCATGAGTGAGCGTATTTGATAGGAGTGAATGGAGACAAATGGTTTTTAATACTTGACGTGCTGTTGGAGTGTGAGCAAAGTAACATTTATGAAGGGATTCAGGGAAACCGGCAAGCCGGACTTGAGTCCTGGAGATGGGAAGTACAGTGTCTGCACTCTGAAGGAGGGGTGTTAATGTTGCAGTTTTATAACTGTATTGTAAAGCACCCCTCTGGCAAGACAGTGATGTAGTGAAAGATGATGAAAGTTTTCTTTTTTCGGGCCACCCTGCCTTGGTGGGAATCGGCCGATGTGTTAATAAATAATAATAAATAAATAAACAAATAATAATAATAATAATACAAACAATAACCATAATGATAACAACAATAATAATAATAATAATAATAATAATAATAATAATAATAATAATAATAATAATAATAATAATAATAATAATAATAATATAATAATAATAATAATAATAATACAATGGACCCTCGGTTTTCGTTCACCTCCAAACTCGAACAATTATGTAAATGTATTTTTGTAAGAGCTTTTGTAAGTGTATTTTTGGGGGTCTGAAACGACTAATCTAATTTACATTTGTCCTTATTAGAACAAATTCGTTAGGTAACGGCACTTGAACAGCATTCTGGAATGAAATTTCAACGAAAACCGAGGGTCCAATGTAAATAATAATAACAAAAATAACGATAATTGCTGTAATTTATAATATTAGACTAAGACTTTTTTGTATTTAACTAAGATGAATATACTATCATAGTGTATCATAGGGAATGGGTGGTATATAACACCATCACAGGGAATGGGTGGTATATAACACCATCACAGGGAATGGGTGGTATATAACACCATCACAGGGAATGGGTGGTATATAACACCATCACAGGGAATGCTTACAAATTAGTAGAATTATTCCATTACTTGGAATATTTATATCAATGTGGTATTTGGCAGTGTAATAATACTCTTCGGAGGCGATGTTGAACTTTATTGGGTTCTTACTACAGGTAGTGAGTTTGGGCTTGCCCTGGGGGCCAGCCAGGGCCCCCAGCCTGCGAGGAAGAGAGGAGGGTGGGACTTGTTGCTTGTAGGATGTCTGCCAGGATAATTAGAACGAGGTAGTAGCTCACGGACTGAAGCTAGGCCTAAGGCCGCGAGATAGCAGCACAAACATGTCGCAAAATATAAACCCGTGGAAGACGCTACGCAACGGTCGTCCTCGACCATGTCAAGTGACTGAATGAAACTCAATCTCTCTCTCGCAGGAACAGTACACTAACACAAAATATAAAACATGTATATATGGAAAAAATAAAAATCTTACAAGGGGGGAAGAAGAAAAAAGAAAAAGGGAGTGTGCTAAAAACATGGTGTGTCAACAAATTGAGACTCAGTGAGCATCACTGCATGCCTTTCTTCGTCTGGACAGGTAGGGCAACACGTCAGGAGACATCGCTGCGGCTGAGCTACGTGTCAGGGTATTGTCTCGTTTGAAACGGTGAAACAGTCATCATGGGGTAGTCGCTATAGGGTTCACTCAACCTGGGGCACAACCTGCTGGTGCCCTCAAGTGAGGCGTCGTCAGAACTCGGCACCTGGGCAGGACTTCTTCTGGCCGTGGGACTGGTACTGTCGCAATGGCGCACAGCTTAGTGGTGCAGGAGATAGTGAGTTGTAGCATGGATGACTCGGGTATGCAGGAGTCATAAGAAAGAAGGAACACTGCAGCAGACCTACTGGCCCATGCGAGGCACGTCCAAGTCTTCCACCGGCTTAAGCCAATGCCCCGACCCAGCCAGGTCAGGTTACATTCACTTAAGGAAGGAGCACGGCATCTGACCTAGTAGCACAAGCTAGTCAGAACCAACTCACACCCACCCGCACCCACTCATATATTTATCTAGCCTATTTTTAAAAATACACAACGTTTTAGCCTCTATAACTGTACTCGGGAGTTTGTTCCACTCATCCACAACTCTATTACCAAACCAATGCTTTCCTATATCCTTCCTGAAACTGAATTTATCCAACTTAAAGTCATTGCTGCGAGTCCTGTCAATACTAGATATTTTTAGCACGCTATTTACATCCCCTTTATTTATTCCTGTTTTCCATTTATACACCTCAATCATATCCCCCCTAATTCTACGCCTTTCTAGAGAGTGCAGATTCAGGGCCATCAGTCTATCCTCATAGGGAAGATTTCTGATACATGGGATCAACTTAGTCATCCTCCTTTGTACGTTTTCCAGAGCATTTATATCCATTCTGTAATACGGTGACCAAAACTGTGCAGAATAATCTAGATGAGGCCTAACCAGGGATATATAGAGTTGAAGAACAACCTGAGGACTCCTATTATTTATGCTTCTTGATATGAAGCCAATGATTCTGTTCGCTTTATTGCGAACACTTATGCACTGCTGTCTTGGTTTTAGATTACTGTTTACCATAACTCATAAATCCTTTTCGCAATCAGTATTATTAAGATCTACATTATTTAGTTTATATGTGGCATGGTTATTTTCCTGTCCAATATTTAAAACTTTGCATTTATCTATATTAAACTGCATCTGCCATTCTCCGACCACTGCATCAGTCTATTCAAATCTTCCTGGAGTGCTCTAACGTCCTCATTTGAATGAATTAGACGGCCTATTTTGGTGTCATCGGCAAACTTGCTTATGTCGCTATTTATTCCCTCATCTATGTCGTTTATGTAGATTGTGAACAAGAAGGGGCCCAATACTGACCCCTGTGGAACACCGCTCGTGACGCTTCCCCACTCTGATTTCTCCCCATTTATGCAAACTCTCTGCTGCCTGTTTGTCAACCATGTCTCTATCCAGGAAAAAAATTCTCCTCCTATTCCGTGTGCCTTAATTTCCTCAATAGTCTCTGATGTGGGACTCTATCAAAAGCCTTACTGAAGTCCATATACACAATATCATATTCATTACCATGATCTACCTCCTCAAATACCTTAGTGAAAAAAGTTATTAAATTTGTGACGTACTAGCTCGCCACATACATCACACTCAACACTGTTCACTGTATCTCACATCACATACAACACTGTTCACTGTATCTCACATCACATACAACACTGTTCACTGTATCTCACATCACACACAACACTGTTCACCGTATTTCACATCACACACAACACTATTCACTGTATCTCACATCACACACAACACTGTTCACTGTATCTCACATCACACAACACTGTTCACTGTATCTCACATCACACAACACTGTTCACTGTATCTCACATCACACAACATTGTTCACTGTATCTCACATCACACACAACACTGTTCACCGTATTTCACATCACACACAACACTGTTCGCTGTATCTCACATCATACACAACACTGTTCACTGTATCTCACATCACACAACACTGTTCATTGTATCTCACATCAGCACACAACACTGTTCACTGTATCTCACATCACAACATTATATTCACTATAACTCACATCATACACTACACTATATTCACTGTATATCATCACACTCACAACATTATGTTCACTGTATCTCACCTCACTCCGCGATACAGTAATTTACCCTGCATAACATTCCATTACAAAATACAGTTTCTCACTACAGTGTCACAGAACACCATTAAGCATCATTAAACATTTACTTGTGAAGAAGCTAGCTCAGATTTCCCTATTCCCTATATATGTTTTCAGTGAATTGAAGGTTACTACAGTATTGTGTAGTGAAGGTTACTACAGTATTGTGTAGTGAAGGTTACTACAGTGTTGTGTAGTGAATGTTACTACAGTGTTGTGTAGTGAAGGTTACTACAGTGTTGTGTAGTGAATGTTACTACAGTATTGTGTAGTGAAGGTTACTACAGTGTTGTGTAGTGAAGCTTACTACAGTGTTGTGTAGTGAATGTTACTACAGTGTTGTGTAGTGAAGGTTACTACAGTGTTGTGTAGTGAATGTTACTACAGTGTTGTGTAGTGAATGTTACTACAGTGTTGTGTAGTGAAGGTTACTACAGTGTTGTGTAGTGAATGTTACTACAGTGTTGTGTAGTGAAGGTTACTGCAGTGTTGTGTAGTGAATGTTACTACAGTGTTGTGTAGTGAAGGTTACTACAGTGTTGTGTAGTGAAGGTTACTACAGTGTTGTGTAGTGAATGTTACTACAGTGTTGTGTAGTGAAGGTTACTACAGTGTTGTGTAGTGAAGGTTACTGCAGTGTTGTGTAGTGAATGTTACTACAGTGTTGTGTAGTGAAGGTTACTACAGTGTTGTGTAGTGAAGGTTACTACAGTGTTGTGTAGTGAATGTTACTACAGTGTTGTGTAGTGAAGGTTACTACAGTGTTGTGTAGTGAAGGTTACTGCAGTGTTGTGTTGGGAATGTTACTACAGTGTTGTGTAGTGAAGGTTACTACAGTGTTGTGTAGTGAAGGTTACTGCAGTGTTGTGTTGGGAAGGTTACTGCAGTGTTGTGTACTTAATATTCCTCCAAAAAAAAAAAATACCTTTCATCGTCCAAAATCAAATATTCCTCAAAATGTCTCACCAAATATAAAAATAAAAATGATCCTTAAAAAATAAAGCGATCCTTAAAAATAAAAATGATCCTTAAAGCTCCTCACACCTGGAGATCTTGTCTGGCAGGTGGTCGTTGAGACCGCGGATGGGAGGCAAAGGATTGAAGAGCCTGCCATAGAAGACCAGGAGAGGGCTGTGTCCGTTGTATTGCCAACTGGTCTGGTAACGTAGTCAAACTTGTAGATCTCATTGATAGATGGGCAACGAATAGTCGATATAAGATGACCAGGTACCTTTCTGCCTTAGTGTTAAGGGGATAAGTCCTGACGTCATGTGGAGAGGTCCTTAAATCATCTGTGAAGCCACGCTCCACGTCTTGTGGAGTGCTGGAGTCAAGACTTCTGCGTAAATAGCTATAAATGGAAAACATACAAGCAGCGTAGATCAAAGTTACCTTTATCTCCCACCACCAAAAAAGTGATCCTTCAGACCATACCATATCGTCTGGCTCCAGGGATTTAAATGCATACATTGGGAGGCGAACTTGCGCTAGCAAATGACGTTTCTCTGTGCAAAAATCGACACTAAAGCATTCATGAACATGTGAGAACACTGACTGAAATTAATTAACACGCGACAATACGATACTGAAAGTTTCAAAATATCTTATCGCAATCGTTCTAGACATTACTGAAAACACCTTAAATTGCTCACTATAGAAACTGAAAATTAACGCTGTCGATGTTACATCATGGGATGATGTCAGGCATGACGTCCTGAGGTGATGTCGTGGGATGACATCAGTAGGTGATGTCGTGGGGTGACATCGGTAGGTGATGTTATTGCAATGTCCTGGGGTGACGCCACGAGGTGACGTCAGGCAACGTCCTGGGTGACCTCCTGGTGACGTCCTGGGGTGATATCAGGCAGCAGACAGCAGCATGTGGCTTGGACATGTTGCTTGATCAGTCATGGACAACACGTGGCTTTGGACATCACGAGGTATAATTATCCACACAGCCTGCCAAATCAATTGGTTTGTTGCTCCACGCAACTTGCTGATCCACATGGCTTGCATATCCACATGGCTTTATCCACACGTGGCATCGTGATCCATATGGTTCGAGTGACCTCGGGCACTCAGATACACAGCTTTGGCCAGAATTCACACGGAATTCACAAAGAAACAGCATAGAGGGCAACTAAAAATTCCCCCCAAAATCCAGCATATTTGGGCCTGAATTCTGCTTATACCTATGACTGAGAGGCGCCGACACGACATCAGGATAACTTATTGTGGGATGGATGCTGCTTGTATGAGTCGATGAAGTTGTGACAACATCACCTTCCTTCCTTTTGGCTGTGGGGCAATTACTGTTCGGAGGCAACGTTGAACTTTATTGGGTTCTTACTAGAGGCAGTTTGTTTGGGCTTGCCCTGGGGGCCAACCAGGGCCCCCAGTCTGCGAGGGAGAGAGAGGAGGGAGGGACTTGTTGATTGTAGGATAGTGAGAAGGAGGCGGCAGCATCTCACGGACCGAAGCTAGGCCATGAGATGACAGCACAAACGTGTCGCGAAATATAAACCTAACAGGGTATACTTGTTTAGTATACATGAAGCAATATTTCAACACATGAAATGGTATCATAAAAAGAGAAATTTTCTGTCACAGGGAATGGCATCACATAGAGAAATGTTCTATCAATGAGAATGGTATAAATTAATGTTCTGTCATAGGGAATGGTATTATAAATAATGAAATATTCCATAACTGGGAATAGGAAGCATGTGTAAAGTGAAATCCATCACTGGGAATGGAATGCATTCGTATAATAATATTCTATTACTAGGAATGGGTGGAATTCGTAAAAAAAAAAAATACTCCATTACATTGGATGGGTGGTATTGGCAAAAAAAAAACCTCTATCACAAGGTATGGGTGGCATGCGTAAAATATGTTCCATCACAGGGGATGGGCTTCATGTATAAACAAAATGCTCCATCACAAGGAATGGGTGGTATACGCAAGAGAATGCTCCATCACAGGGGATGGGTAGCCTGCACAAGGTAATCAAATCTGTTACTGTGAGCAGTGTCATTTCACTTTGATTAATAGCATATAACGATTAATAAGCCAGGATAACATAAGATACAAGAGCAAAGTGGCTTATTTCCATTGTAGTTTGTGTTAGCTCCTTACCTAGAATGCCACCCACAAAAGACATATTCCTATATACATATTTACTACCTGTTAAGAAGATACAAATTAACTGCCTGGTAAGAAGATACATATTTACTACCTGATAAGAAGATACATATTTACTGTCTGGTAAGAAGATACATATTAACTGCCTGGTAAGAAGATACATATTTACTACATGATAAGAAGATACATATTTACCCTCTGGTAAGAAGATACATATTTACTGCGTGGTAAGAAGAGACATATTTACTGCCTGTTAAAAAGATACATATTTACTAACTGTTAAGAAGATACACATTTAGTGACTGGTAAGAATATACATATTTACTGCCTTTTAAGAAGATACATATTTACTGCCTGGTAAGAAGATACATATTTACTTCCTGGTTAGAAGATACATATTTACTGCCTGGTAAGAAGATGCATATTTGCTGCCTGTTAAGAAGATACATCTTTACTGCCTGGTAAGAAGATACATATTTACTGTCTGGTAAGAAGATACATATTTACTGCATGGTAAGAATATACATATTTACTGCCTGATAAGAAGATACATATTTACTGCATGGTAAGAAGATACATATTTACTGCATGGTAAGAAGATACATATTTACTGCCTGGTAAGAAGATACATATTTACTGCATGGTAAGAAGATACATATTTACTGTCTGGTAAGAAGATACATATTTACTGCATGGTAAGAAGATACATATTTACTGCATGGTCAGATGAGTTGTTTTTGAGAGACTAGCCCATATAAAAAGTCACTTATTTTTTGTCACCTCTATTAGGAAGATTTGTCCCAGGAACTAAGTATCGTCAAGCACTTTTCTATATTCTCCATATGTCAAGAAGGTCGACGACCAGCAGGCCATTGACGGGTGTTTTTGGCGGTTGAAACTCTTGTAGCTCTTTGTTTATTGTCGTTCGTTGCGTTGTCATGTACGTCATACAGGGTGGCTTACTAGGTGCTGGGGGGCTCTGGTGTTTCAGAGAGGGAGGACGACCTGGGTGAGGTTTCCTTGCTTAAAGGAGCCTGTGAGATTATCAGCCCTCATCTGCCTCAGGCTGGCTAGCACCATACTAGATTTTTCTTCTGTATGGGTGTCACATAACAATAGTAACGAGTGTTTTCAAAATTTCACTCTCGAAGCTTTATTCACTATTAGATTTAACTGGTCTCTACGAGGTGTACATAACATTTATTATTGTACCAGTGTTCTGATGATGGGAATGCAAGTTAATTCATAAACTATTTTCTTGTGTATACCTTATTCATTATTTATGAAGGACTTCTGACTGCGCAATAACGAGGTATATCACGGCTCGGCACAGACAGATGAAGCAATCGATGCACAGGAAACATGGAGACATGCACTAGCAGTGCAAATGGGTAAGGACTTAGTGGACTTTAGCAAACCTAAAAAATCCAGCAGTCCCTCAAATAAAACTAATAAAACTAATGGTAACACAGCTTTTAAAATGTCCCTTAGCCGCTCCCTCTTCCAGCCACACAACCACTCCTCAGCCTCCAAGTTTAGAATTTCTTGCGCCACTCCTGGAGACGTGCCAGCACTTTATGTCTCCACTAGTCCCAACAAGGTGACCATTACGTAGTTATCTCTGGCTCCACCAGTCACAACAAGGTGACCATCATGTAGTTATATCCGGTTTCACCAGTCACATAAAGGCGACCATCATGTAGTTAACTCTGGTTCCACCAGTCACATCAAAGTGACCATCATATATACTGGCCTCAATGCATGTTTTTTTAGCGCATGTCATCCTACTCCCACTGCACATCTGGGTTCCTGTTTTCTAGTTTAGACCAATCACCAGCTAAGTGGCAATCGCGTCTACTCACTTCCCATTGGTTGAGAGACAAAAATGTAAACACTTCTAGCATGGCGTCGTCCAGAGCAGTTTTTTTTCCTCAAGTTACACTCATATACTCTTAGATTTTACCCTCTATAATGTCGGTAAGTACTGATTTTTGTGTCTAGTGTGTAAATGAATAGTTTAGGAATATTTTGATATATAACTAAAGTCTGTGTGAAGCATATTATGAATGCACCATGCAATTGAAAAAAGTGCAAGGAAAAAGGTCCACAAATATTCAAGCTTGCCCGTTAAGGCCAAAATAGCAATTTCAGTAAATAAATATTTATAATAATTTTTCTAATGCATATATGAATTCGGTAGTGGTTTGGGTGTGTACAGAACGTTTTAATTGTCCTTTCAGATCAATGAGAAATTGTTTTAAGGTGCTGCCACCAAACAGAAAACCAAATATGTCTGTTTCTGAGGAAAGTGACTCAGAACCAGAGCCAGCTGACCTGGAATTGATTGACAGTGGTGATGAATACTTGCCACCAGATGTACATGTGTCAAGTGATGATGAGGAAGAAGATAGGCCATCCCAAAAAGCCTAAATTAGGCAAGGGAAAGAAAGGAATACCTAATGAAGAAGATCTTCATGATGAACTTGTTCTTCAAAATCACACAATGGAAACATCTATGCATCAAGAGAGGGAAAAACATGCTTCATAGCCTTTCAGTCTAGAATTATTGTTATTTCTCACAAAATTCATGAAAATGGGAATTGCAATGTTTATCCATTGGCAATGTGTCCATGTTGCTCTTTGGTTCATCTTTATATTTTTGGTAGACTTAAAAAATGTTTGGAAACAAGTTCCATTAATGTTTTTGATATTGTATATTTGCATAATAAATTAGAAAAATATTTATTTGGTGTTTTGTTAATAGTTGCAACTTTGCAACATTCAAAATTTATCTCCCTTTACCAGGAATGCCCACATATTTGTTGGCGTCGAATATTCACAATTGAACAAAACCTTATTATTATAAATCCATTTATATAGGCTCATTTTCCTTACATTGAGATACTCTATCGACTCATACGAAAGACATTTCGTATTTCGCATTTTCCTAGGCATATCCGGTAAAGGGTGACCATCATGCAGTTATCTTTGGTTCCACCAGTCACTGGAAGGTGACCATCATGCAGTTATCTCTGGTTCCACCAGTCACTGGAAGGTGACCATCATGCAGTTATCTCTGGTTCCACCAGTCACTGGAAGGTGACCATAATGCAGTTATCTTTGGTTCCACCAGTCACTGGAAGGTGACCATCATACAGTTATCTCTGGTTCCACCAGTCACTGGAAGGTGACCATCATGCAGTTATCTCTGGTTCCACCAGTCACTGGAAGGTGACCATCATGCAGTTATCTTTGGTTCCACCAGTCACTGGAAGGTGACCATCATACAGTTATCTCTGGTTCCACCAGTCACTGGAAGGTGACCATCATGCAGTTATCTTTGGTTTCACCAGTCACTGGAAGGTGACCATCATGCAGTTATCTTTGGTTCCACCAGTCACTGGAAGGTGACCATCATACAGTTATATTTGGTTCCACCAGTCACTGGAAGGTGACCATCATACAGTTATCTCTGGTTCCACCAATCACTGGAAGGTGACCATCATGCAGTTATCTCTGGTTCCACCAGTCACTGGAAGGTGACCATCATGCAGTTATCTTTTGTTCCACCAGTCACTGGAAGGTGACCATCATACAGTTATCTCTGGTTCCACCAGTCACTGGAAGGTGACCATCGTGCAGTTATCTATGGTTCCACTAGTCACTGGAAGGTGACCATCATACAGTTATATCTTGTTCCACCAGTCACTGGAAGGTGACCATCATGCAGTTATCTTTGGTTCCACTAGTCACTGGAAGGTGACCATCATACAGTTATCTCTGACCCTTCTCTAGTAGATAGATAAGGGAGGGGCGAGCCCCTCCCTTAATGGAAGATTGAAAAATTTTGGAATTTTTTTTTCTTATCAAAAAATAGTGCAACATTCTGGCAACATTTTGGTGTAAACAGCTTGTTTCTATCGTATTTCTCTGTATGTTTTTCCTTAAATGTAATTTTTTTGTCTTGCTTTCATAAATAATACATGTTGCCAATTAGTGTTTTTTTTCCTCCCAAAATTACGATTTTTATGATTGCTTCAGTCAAAATACACTACATAGCAATATCTCTGATGCCTCCTTTCAAGTGCAGGAACTAATGCTAGCTCAGTGGCCTATGGCGTGTCAACAAGTGTTGATGTGTGCAACACGCTGAGATTTAGCGCTCCATATCCATAGAGTTTTAATAGGATTGTAATGATTTTTGCTCACTTTATTGAGTAAAGATGGCGGCTCTACAAACACCCATTGAGGATTTCTGATATCTTTTACAGTTTTGTTTGTATTGATTTTTTCCCCCACAAAAAAAAATCACTAACTTCAACATTTTTTTATAATAGAATCTATTGACATTTTCGCTAAAATGCATTGGGTCAACAATTATATAGCCTTTATCTTTCATCTAATGTTAACTAGAGCATTGTACATCTTCCCAGTTTTGTAAAAATAGGAAAAATTTGTGACTCCTCAAATTTGGAACAATTTATTTTTCTATCTAACTTAAAGGCAAAAAGTCAATACAAAGACAGTGTATAGGTTTTTAAAAGCTGTATAAATCACTGTAAAAATCTCATTGAAATTAGACCAAAATAAAAAAAAAAGTGTGAATTCATTCGACCCTCCCTTAAATCCCAATTATCATCCAAGCAAAAGACATTCTCCAGTAATTAATGTGATTCCACCTACTTTTATAAATTCATTATAATTTAAGATTTGCATCTTTAGAGACTAAATTTACGGGGTATCATTCCTCTTATAGAACGCATCTTCGATAGTATTCCGTATCAGATTAGAAGAAGCATTCATTAGTTATTGAATAAAAATTAATATACCTATTTATTTAATAAAATTGGCAAATTGAGACTTATATCACCCAACAATGGCGTGAACCTTGCGTTCAAGAAACCACACTAGTGGTGATAATTTGAATCCAATCAGATCAGTCATTCTCCAGTTATGGCAAGATTCCAAAGTTTATAGCTGTCTTAGTATATTGACAAATTTGCTGGAATACAGATAAAACTTAACTGATAACATCATAGCCTTACGATACATCATCCATTAAACATCGAAGTCGTTCTGAAGAAGTAAGCTGAAATATATTTTACATGATATAACAAGAATAAACGAATAAAACTCTGTTATTTATATAATTGACAAATCTGCTCATGCACACTTGAATTTCGCTCTTCTCTTTTGTCGAATTATGAGGCATCTTTCCTTGAACATTTAGTGCTATGAGCTGAATATTTTGGAAGCTACTGGGTCCAGTTTAGTATGCTGGGAATGCGTTCAACATCCTTTGTTATAGCATACTTGCACATGTCAATTCTTCTGACATCTTGTACCATACACAAGAATTGAAAAACTGAAGCAGATAGTTTGAGGCTTTCAGGAGTTATGAGCAAAATATAGACGAAAAGTTGGAGGAAGAAACAAAAGGGGAAACAATTAAGGTAAACCCTTAAATGTCTCTTTCAGGGATATCTTATATTTCGGTTAACAATCAGCAATCTTCTTATATAGCCTTCTCGTACACCATAATTCAAGGATACTTTCAATAGTAATCTACGGACCAAATTAATCTTTCGGTATATAATCACCTCTAACGTCGAGATAAGCTACTGTATGTATTTGAAGTCTATCGGGTATACGAGGGTCGTTATTGACATGAGAGTAGGCAATAGATTTTAAAATCAATGAATCAGTCAACTTAGATTTTATTTCACTATATACATTAGTGATATAATGCATCCTTGACTTGTAGTGAGTAGCAATACAGCCTTAAGGACCCTGGAGTATTAGATAGGCTTTAACCTTAATTAACCAACCTCTCTGGCAAGTGCATATAATATACACAGAGAGGAATGTTTTCATAGTGTATACTTGCTTAGAGTTTATTTTGGTTTATTCCTATTGAAGAGGATAAAGATTTCCAAACTTGCCGTATACAGGTGTCTTTGAGACTTAATAGCCCCGGTGTATTCAAAAGGCTTTAATTAAACTTAAGAAACCATGCAGAATATGGAGAAACTTACCTACATCACCGAGTTCACTGTCAATGGTTTCCTGAGCAGCGGTCACGGTAGCTGAGAACAGCAACATCAAACCAATATACACAAGCAAGTGTCGTCCATCACAGTAGATATGGTGTCCATCTCTATTTCCCGGATACCCATCAACCTCATTCCTTGATGATCTGTCTCTATTTGCATGTTCTTTACAATCCTTTGATGGTGAGCAATCACTATTTATTGGTTCATCGTCACTTGAAGATATCCTTTGAGCCATTATGCTGCCTCTGCCACTACTTCCAAGTATATCCCGTAGCTAGAAGTTTTTCATATCCTTATCACTGTAGCTGCGAGCACAAGGATCAAACCTCATTACATCTCATTACACAGGCGCTCTATGATTCATAAAGGCTTAGTGTTCACCAGGGATCTAAATAATAATAATACCTGGTAGTATAACCTAAGTTTAGCACTCTAGCTGTGAGTGCGTCTTACCCTTGGTGGTGCGGCTCTGAGACTGGGTCTTGTGAAACTTGCTATAATCAACTGTTTATCAAAGAGTTACAGGATGCGACTCTCTGAGCTCACTTTCATGTCAACAACTCTGCAGCTTTTCTTTCCTTTACTAAAATTATTTATTATACTGCGTTATTATTGTCATTGTTGCTGTTGTTGGTGTTGGTGTTTTTGTTGTTGATAGTGTTGGTATTGGTGTGGTTGCTGGGTGTAATGGTGTTCGTATTTTTGTAATTATATTATCAGCATCAACTGGCAAGACCGGCTGGGGTCATAGTGCCCTGAGAATGAGAGGAAAAGGTTTTTGATTCAAGGACGGGAAAAGTGGTCCAATTCGTTGGATTAACAGCTTTTCACTAGTACATAAAACCATACTGAATGGTCAGTTAATAAATAAGAAGCATATACAACAACTGGGTATCGTCACTGAGTGACTTTGCACCTGCGCAGTAGTCTTTTTCAATGTAATCTATTCATTAGATTGTCAAAAGCGGAACATCTTTCATTAACCATACGTATATATGGCGGATGTGTCTTCTTCAATTTGTCGATATTATTCCATTGGAATATTGGTGGGTCAGTCACGACTACGGTGACAATAACCACAAATAAAATCCTTTGTCAGTATCCGTGGGTCATTATATCACTAACCAGTACTTAATACACTTGTGTGTCTAGACATATACACAGCATCATAGTATCATTACCCGGTGTTTAGTACACTTGCTAATCTGGATTTTTACCCAGGGACAGAGTGTCAATGTTGACTTGTGTTCCTATTACGAGCTATCTCTTTATCACCATCGTCTCCCAAGACACAGTAGAACTTTCTCAGGAGTTGCCTCTAGGAACAAATGAGCTACACCAAGTTTTCCTTCAACAAATTACTCACCAATAATGGGAAAGCTTTGTCAGATATATTGAACTTTTCCTACAAGACAGAATCAGTTAATACACTGGTGAAGCGAATTGAGCATTTGTGAAGTACAGGAAGCACAACCCAGTTTTGTAATGTACAAAATTACTGTATAATTTCGAAATTAAACGTAATAAGTTGGCATTTAAAGACTCCAAAAACACTTCCAAAGCTTTCTAAAGTTGTAATAATATTGGTAGAATTACCGACAATATGTTAAGTAAAAGGACACAAATGCAACTAATGTGACATTTTATTGTGGCAACGTTTCGCTCTCCAGGAGCTTTTTCAAACCGTGAAAAAGCTCCTGGAGAGCGAAACGTTGCCACAATAAAATGTCACATTAGTTGCATTTGTGTCCTTTTACTTAACTTTCTAAAGTTATCTGATAAAACACATTTGAGGGAATTATCTTTAAAAATAGAGCAGAGGGGTTTTACTCTAGTTCTACATACCTTCGATTATAATAGCTGACTAAGCTGTTAAATCTAAAGCAGATCGGATAAAGCGTTTTCAGATTACACACGAAAACCTTGGTAAAAGTTTGTGATAGACGAGATCACTGAATCTTAAAATGGGACAGTTGTGGGACAAAGTTTTTTAAGGGTTCACTAAGTTAGTGGAAATTGAAATAAAAGCTCTCTAAAAATATGAGTTTTCAAAAATTCTCAACTTTATTTTACAGTTTTATTTTCTTTAAAAGTCACTATGACCCCTTAATAAATAATATTTGTTTTAAAACAAAATCCAATTTGATAAAATGTCTACACAATTGGAAGGATGGTATGTACAAAACCAAAATTCCAGACATAATACTTCTAATTAAAATATAACAACTCTGAAGTGTTTGATGACTACCAGAAGAGTCATTCTCTAGATGTTGGAAAGAAACTAATTTATTTAATACAACTGGCAATTTAAAATAAAGAATCAAAATGAAATCCAAAATTAGTTTTTATAAAGCCCATCAACGTTGAAAGTTTGAAGCCACTCTGTGAAGGCTTTCACCAGTAAGTCCTCTGACTCCAGCCCTTCCAAGTTTTAAACATTTTTTATTTTTATTAACACATCGGCCGATTCCCACCAAGGCAGGGTGGCTCGAAAAAGAAAAACTTTCATCATCATTCACTCCATCACTGTCTTGCCAGAGGGGTCCTTTACACTACAGTTATAAAACTGCAACATTAACACCCCTCCTTCAGAGTGCCGGCACTGTACTTCCCATCTCTAGAACTCAAGTCCGGCCTGCCGGTTTCCCTGAATCCCTTCATAAATGTTACTTTGCTCACACTCCAACAGCACGTCAAGTATTAAAAACCATGTGCCTCCATTCACTCCTATCAAATACGCTCACACATGCTTGCTGGAAGTCCAAGCCCCTCTCACACAAAACTTCCTTTACCCCCTCCCTCCAACATTTCCTAGGCCGACCCCTACCCCGCCTTCCCTCCACTACAGAATTATACACTCTCGAAGTCACTCTGTCTCGTTCCATTCTCTCTACATGTCCAAACCACCTCAACAACCCCTCCTCAGCTCTCTGGACAATCGTTTTGGTAATCTCGCACCTCCTCCTAATTTCCAAACTCCGAATTCTCTGCATTATATTCACACCACACATTGACCTCAGACACGACATCTCCACTGCCTCCAGCCTTCTCCTCGTTGCAACATTCATCACACATGCTTCACACCCATATAAGAGCGTTGGTATAACTATACTCTCATACATTCCCCTCTTTACTTCCATGAGCAAAGTTCTTTGTCTCCACAGACTCCGAAGTGCTCCACTCACCCTTTTCCCCTCATCAATTCTATGATTCACCTCATCCTTCATAGACCCATCTGCTGACATGTCCACTCCCAAATATCTGAATACATTCACCTCCTCCATACTCTCTCCCTCCAATCTGATATCCAATCTTTCGTAAACTATTCTTTTTGTTATCCTCATCACCTTACTCTTTCCTATATTCACTTTAAATTTTCTTCTTTTACACACCCTACAAAATTCATCCACCAACCTCTGCAACTTCTCTTCAGAATCTCCCAAAAGCACAGAGTCATCAGCAAAAAGCAACAGTGACAACTCCCACTTTGTATTTGCTTCTTTATCTTTTAGTCCCACACCTCTTGCCAAGACCCTCGCATTCACTTCTCTTACAACCCCATCTATAAATATATTGAACAATAACGGTGACATCACACATCCTTGTCTAAGGCCCACTTTTACTGGGAAATAGTCCCCTTCCCTCCTACACACTCTAACCTGAGCCTCACTATCCTCATAAAAACTCTTCACTGCTTTCAGTAACCTTCCTCCTATTCCATACACCTGCAACATCTGCCACATTGCCCCCCTATCTACCCTATCATACGCCTTTTCCAAATCCATAAATGCCACAAAAACACCTTTACCTTTATCCAAATACTGTTCACCTATATGTTTCACTGTAAACACTTGGTCTACACACCCCCTACCTTTCCTAAAGCCCCCTTGTTCATCTGCTATCCTGCTTTCTGTCTTACTCCTAATTCTTTCAATAATAACTCTACCATACACTTTACCAGGTACACTCAACAGACTTATTCCCCTATAATTTTGCACTCTCTTTTGTCCCCTTTGCCTTTATACAAAGGAACAATACACGCTCTCTGCCAATCCCTAGGTACCTTACCCTCTTCCATACATTTATTAAATAATAGCACCAACCACTCCAAAACTATATCCCCACCTGCTTTTAACATTTCTATCTTTATCCCATCAATCCCAGCTGCCTTACCCCCTTTCATTCTACCCACTGCCGCACGAACTTCCCCTACACCCACAACTGGCTCTTCCACACTCCTACAAGATGTTATTCCTCCTTGCCCTACACACGAAATCACAGCTTCCCTGTCTTCATCAACATTTAACAACTCCTCAAAATATTCTCTCCATCTTCCCGATACCTCTAACTCTCCATTTAATAACTCTCCTCTCCTATTTTTAACTGTCAAATCCATTTGTTTTCTAGGCTTCCTCAACTTATTAATCTCATTCCAAAACTTTTTCTTATTTTCAACAAAATTTGCTGATAACATCTCACCCACTCTCTCATTTGCTCTCTTTTTACATTGCTTCACCACTCTTTTTAACCTCTCTTTTTCTCTCCATATACTCTTCCCTCCTTGCATCACTTCTACTTTGTAAAAACCTCTCAAATGCTAACTTTTTCTCCCTTACTACTCTCTTTACATCATCATTCCACCAATCGCTCCTCTTTCCTCCCGCACCCACTCGCCTGTAACCACAAACTTCTGCTGAACACTCTAACACTACATTTTTAAATCTACCCCATACATCTTCGACCCCATTGCCTACACTCTCACTAGCCCATCTATCCTCCAATAGTTGTTTATATCTTACCCTAACTGCCTCCTCTTTTAGTTTATAAACCTTCACCTCTCTCTTACTTACTGCTTCTATTTTCCTTGTATCCCATCTACCTTTTACTCCCACTGTAGCTATAACTAAAAAGTGATCTGATATATCTGTGGCCCCTTTATAAACATGTACATCCCGAAGTCTACTCAACAGTCTTTTATCTACCAATACATAGTCCAACAAACTACTGGCATTACGCCCTACATCATATATTGTATACTTATTTATCCTTCTTTTTCTTAAAATATGTATTACCTATAACTAAACCCCTTTCTATACAAAGTTCAATCAAAGGGCTCCCATTATCATTTACACCTGACACCCCAAACTTACCTACTACACACTCTCTGCATGTTTCTCCCACTTTAGCCTTTAGGTCCCCTACCACAATTACTCTCTCATTTGGTTCAAAAGTTCCTATACATTCGCTTAACATCTCCCAAAATCTCTCTCTCTCCTCTACACTCCTCTCTTCTCCAGGTGCATTCACGCTTATTATGACCCACTTTTCGCATCCGACCCTTATTTTAATCTACATAATTCTTGAATTTACACATTCATATTCCCTCTTTTCCTTCCATAACTGATCCTTCAACATTATTGCTACCCCTTCCTTACCTCTAACTCTCTCAGATACTCCTGAATTAATCCCATTTATTTCTCCCCACTGAAACTCGCCTACCCCCTTCAGCTTTGTTTCGCTTAGGGCCAGGACATCCAACTTCTTTTCATTCATAACATCGGCAATCATCTCTTTCTTATCATCCGCACTACATCCACGCACATTCAAACAACCCAGTTTTATAAAGTTTTTCTTCTTCTCTTTTTTAGTAAATTTGTACAGGAGAAGGTGTTACTAGCCCATTGTTCCCGGCATTTTAGTCGCCTCATACGACACGCATTGCTTACGGAGGAAAGATTCTTTTCCACTTCCCCATGGACAATAGAGAAAATAAAAAGAACAAGAGCTATTAAGAAAAAGAAGAAAAACCTAGATGTGTGTATGTATATATATGCATGTGCATGCCAGTGTAGTGTGACCTAAAGTGTAAGTAGAAGTAGCTAGATATACCTGCTATCCAGCGTGTTTATGAGACAGAAAAAAGACACCAGCAATCCTACCATCATGTAAAACAGTTACAGGTTTCTGTTTCACAGTCACCTGGCAGGACGGTAGTACCTCCCTGGGTGGTTGCTGTCTACCAACCTACTACCTACATATTCACTGTAATTTAAAATTTGCACCAAAACAATCCAATCTAAACTTTCAGGTTTATTCCTTATTTTGGAATTAATCAGAGATAATATTTACTAACCGATGTGACGAGATATTCTTTATTTTTTTTTAATGAGAATCAATATCCCATTTTAATAATTTAATGTGATATGGATCTTAATAACATCGTGAACTTTGCTTTCTGGACAATACAACAAGACTGGAAATTTGAAGAGGCTTGAAATTCGCCTGCACACAGGCTAAACTTTAATGGGTACCATCCTCGCCAGTACGAAGCATCAACTACTAAATATTGAAGGATTCATCTGCATTAAAGTGATTCATCGGAACTCAAAAATTCACAACGTTTTACTCATAAAATTTGCATATGTGAGCTTTGTCACTTGCTTTTCACACTCTGCCGTTGCAGAATTAGAATGCAACCCTGAGCTATGTTGCTCAGAGTTTTGGAAATTACTGGAACTATTGCAGGATGCTGGGAATGAGTTTCACAACTCATCCCAGTCGTTCCTAGAATCTTTGCCAAGTTACAGTTGAAATTTTGAAGCCGACTGGATGAGGCATTCTCGTATTATGAACGAAATAATAACGAAAAGTTCGAAGAAAAGGTAAAAAGAAGATTCTGGCCACCACTAATACGCCCTGGTGAGTGGACAGAAACCGGAGGTACAGATCGTGGCTAAAGCTCTCGCTTCACACACGTAGGACCCGGGTTCGATTCCCGGCGAGGTGGAAACATTTCGACGTGTTTCTTTGCACCTGTTGGCATGTTCACCTTGCAGCAAATAGGTACCTGGGTGTTAGTCGACTGGTGTGGGTCGCATCCTGGGGGACAAGATTGAGGACCCCAATGGAAATAAGACAGACAGTCCTCGATGACGCACTGACTTTCTTGGGTTATCCTGGGTGGCTAACCCTCCCGGGTTAAAAATCAGAAGAAACCCTTATCTTATCTTAACGGAGTTACTGAAAACAAACATAGATATCTGGAGTAATAGCTAATAACATTCAAATACTATTAATAAATATTATCTCAAGTTCATACTAATTAATATTGTAATTATGATGTATATTAAATATTCAAGATAAAATAAGAGAGCCTGTATAATATTGGTTTACAAGTGGATTAAACTTACGAACTTTTGTACAGAAGAAAGACATTTTCATGACGATTAACAAAAAATAAAAATGTTCAGAACCAAATTAAAGCATTTAGTAAATAATTACTACAGATGATAATGCTATACAAATAGTTAAGTGATACAGTAATTAAATAATGCAAGAAAACATTATTTAAAATTAAAATATGAGATAAGATACTCTACTAATGTAAACTAATTCTGAATAAAGTATTGAGTAATTCTTACATAACCTTTGTATAGAAGTAACAGATTTCAGATACGTCTAAATGAAGCTAAAGATTTTGGAACCTAATAAAATATTTTAGTAGAGAAATTACTCAGAAATAAAGCAATATGAATTGCACAATAATACATGGCAAACACAGATTATTTTATTAATAAAGACATGAATCAAAGAGTAAATTATTGTAAGAGACAAAATATTAACATTTTAATCGAATATATAGTGAAAGGTGAAAAAAAAAATAATTCTTTATAAAGTCTAAACTTTTTTCCTACACTTTATATGAATATAGTTTTCTCTCAGGTTCTCTCAAGTCCAATCAACATCTTTAATGATATAATCCTCTAAATTAATTGAAATTACATTCTACAACTTTTATGAACGAATGTCCTCTTAGAATGGAAAGGAGTGAGGGGAGGAGTGCATGGAATCAAGAAAAAACCTACTGGTCTATGGAAAGTTAACTGTCGTCCCATTCTTTAAGTCAAATTCATTTTTAAAATAATGAGGAAGCCCAAATCTTTTAGAGGTCTACAGTACTTGGGAAATGGGAGACTTTAATCTTCGATTCAAAAAAGTGAGCATAAATGAAGTTACTCGAATTAGGCAGTGAGTTTTTAATCAGTCTCTGTTTCACTGTCCCATTGTTTTTAAAAGTAAGATTTATATTGAACTATTTTAGTGCCTCACGCAGGTAGGCCCGTCATGAACGTCGATATAATACATAACATCATGTCAGTCTCGAACGTCGATATATAACATGTTAGGTCTGCCGCGACTGTCAATATAACTCACCCAGCTACTACTGCATACAGGTATAGTGGGGTTACAGGTGCTTTCGATGGTGTGCTGCAATCACTGACTGCTACTTGAATGATGTAACATCAGTAGTAACGAAGTAGGCGTGGGGACTCATTTGGGCATGGGTGCGCAAGAGCGATCATCCTAGGATACCCCAAAAATTAGGTAGAGTGAATGTTACGCAGAAATTGGGATCCCCGAGGCCTAATGCCTTGTCTAAGGGCAAAGGGTAAAAGTTACACAAATCACCTGTAAAACTAGGACTCCCTGGGCTATCCCAGTTAAAGCAGTAAGTGCTAAACTATTATTTATTTCTCCAATGGGTTGGGGTATCTGAAGGTTCACACAAAAATTCCTTCATAATAAAAATAGACCTTTATTTAGATTAACAATATATACACACTCCAAAAACACCTCTTCATATTTCTCTTAGCCTAAACGCCCCAATAACAGTACAGGAGGACTTGGCGGCTGGAGCGTCAACTCAAAACAAAACACATGTACCTATGGGGTCGGTGCAGCCACCGGCCAATACTCTCCACCAGAGACCATCTCCTATTTCCTCAGTTCAGACTCTTCCTTCTAAGCCCCGACCATGTCAGGGCCCAGCGGAGTGTACTGGTAAACAATAAAAGTGCATATGGCTTGATTTGGTTAAACAAAAGGAGTACTACATTACAAAACTTAACTTAGCTGGGCTGGGGCTGGACACCCTCTCTCACCCATGTCGCACTCACGTGACTTCTCCCAAGCGACACTGCCCCACTAACCAACATGCAGTTGGAAAATAAATCCCTAGCTGGATTTCCTTACATTTCACCGTTACACTAACTTACAGTACCCACAAAGTGCATAGCATTTTTTTTAAATTATGGTTGACATTTATCCAAAGGTTATACATTATTATTAAGTTCTTCTCCTAGTTCATGAAATTTATGGCACACTTCTTCACTATCTATATATTTATATTTACGTCCATTTTCATGTCATGCAGAATCCTGCATAACACCCCCACCCCTAGACCATAGGTCTCACTCTGCTAGTGGGATCCACATGGACACCGCTAGGCAAAAGGAAAAAAAAGAGTGAAAGCAAACATTACTGCCAGACAATCATGGACTTTTTGGCACTGCTCATATTCAACTTTAATTAACAGACTGAGGTTACTAGACTGCGGACATGCGAAACTCGTTCAACATAAAAGTGATCAAGTTCTATGCCAAACGAGCCCACAGTCACGCTCTGACAAAACTATGTTAGGAAAAGGCACCATCACAACACAACGCTGGCCACGCAATGGCGTTGATTCGTTTTACCTAAATTACAACAAGTAACCTTATAACTTAATTAGTGAACTTTGTACATACTACCCTGAGAAGTGCTAAGTATCACAACTATTGATTTCCCATCTATTTCGATACGTGTCAATAATGTTGTAAGACAGATTAAAAATATGTATAACACCACAAAAAATTGTTTGAAGCAGGAACACTATCCAAGAGTAGTGAAAAGAAAGATAAAAAAAAATACTTATTAAATTCTACGTAGAAAGAAAGATCACATAACCACCGCCGTCTCACAACAATCTTTAGTAAACAAAACTGGTTCCCCATGACACACCTCTGCGAGAATCAGGAGAGCATTGAAGAGGAAAAATATCAG
Organism: Cherax destructor; assembly: GCA_009830355.1. NCBI lineage: Eukaryota > Metazoa > Arthropoda > Malacostraca > Decapoda > Parastacidae > Cherax > Cherax destructor. The sequence goes on along the minus strand of WNWK01008198.1, from coordinate 48,274 downwards.
GCCCCAAAAACCGGGTGAATAGTCACAAATTTTGTTGGCGGGACTGTGGCAATAAAACACTGGAGTCATCTCCAAAGACCCCTCAAAAAGATGGACCTGCCAGGCCGACACCTACATTCATTCCAAGGACCCTGGAGTCACCCCTGTGGTGATCCAAAAAAAAAAAAAATAAAAAAGTCCTGGAGAAGCAAAACACCTCGGATCATGTGATATGACCCAAAAAGTGGGGGCATCACTGCCAGCCTCACATTCACCCAAAACTATAGGTCCAACAGCCCTTGTACCAACATAAAACAAAGGTGAGGCGTACCAGCCAACACCTAAAAAAAACCGGAGCATACCTTACCTAGGCATGGCACCTGATGTGATTACCCCCAAAACACACAATAGGGAATTCTGATACCTCCAACTCCGCTCAACCTGCCCTTCTCCTTTTTGGTGGTCCAAGGTTCCATCTACTCGTCTACCGCAAATCACTGCAAAACAAGAACAGATAAGTGATCTATACACTACATCGTGTACATTATTTACTCACAAAACACTGGATCAGCAACCACATTCTCCCTTCTCTTCACGTAATGAATCATTAGGTTTAGAAGTTGGAAAAAGAAGGCCCACCTAGTGAGTCTCTGATGGTGGTTCCTCATTAAGTGAAGGAAACGTACTAGATTGTAGTCACTAGAGACCATAACAGGATGCAGAGACCCTGTTATATACACATAAAAGAAACTTTGCACTCCCAGAACTAAAACCAGAGCTTCCTTTGCTGTGGTGGCATAGCGTCCTTGGTGTCTGTTATATTTCTCTGAGAAGTACCTGACTGGCATTACTTGCCCTGCTCTACCCTGCAACAAGACTGCCCCAACCTCCGTATTATTTTGGAAAACCCAGGGTGGGTAACTCAGGTTTACAAATAAAAGATCATGAGGTAACTCAAGTTTACAAATAAAAGATCATGAGGGTTAATATCATACAAAAGGTTCACATACAACGATATTAAAGTTACACTTATGGGTGTTTCCTTGGCACATAGGGTAATGGAAATCCAATAATACCGCCACATACTCACAACTGTGGTATCTAGTACATCAGTGAAAGTATTCATAAGAGGGAACCCTCGAACATTAGTTAGCAAATTTAGTTTGCGGCAGTTAGTGAACCTGCTGAGAGTGTCATCGAGTGTGAGACCCTTGAAAGGCAACGTCCACTGACTCTCGCTAAGTACCATGAAAATATAAAAAAACAGCACATCTTCCTCCCTGCATGTCTCTTCCCACAAGGTTATGTTGCCCCACACTGACTGACTGTGCTCAGCCACATTTAACTCATGGGGATTCACATGGGCCCCCATTTTCAGCATCCCAAAACTCCTTCGCAAAGGCCCACCATGGCTGAGCCACCACTACAACCCTTCTTTCAGTAGGTCCAAACCTTCCCCTATCTCCTACACGTTTCCTGTGTACATCATCTTCATCAGGGATCTTATCCACCATCATTTGCCATGCACAACTAATCACAGCTTTCCTAGGAGCCGGCTCCAGTGTCACCATCTCCTCTCTAGCCTCCAGATCAAGTAGCACCACCACATGGTCCCACGTTATCCTGGGCAGACTCGTAGGCTGGTTCACTAGTGCCGCCCATCTCATCTTAGCCAAACAGTCTCTGAAACTGAGAAAATACACCGAGGGGGAAGCATCACCATCCTCACCCAGCTCATGACTTAATGATTCCAGAGTGCTTCTCCGCACGGTAATGAAAAATAGGGGCATCCCCTCATCCCAGTTCTTCTGGTACTGGGGAAAACAAAAGTGCATCGTCCTGAGACTGGTAAAAACACTCTACTTTTCTTTGACTCTCAGAGTGATAGACATCCTTAAGTAAGTATCTCAAAACTATATGACATTTTATAAAATTGAACTTCTGGTTGGCTTGGTGAAAGCCTAGCTGACAAAATTTTACCAGAAATCTCAAAACTACACACACAAATTTATTAGGGAGGGGCAGGAACTCTGGTACCCTGGTAAAAAGATACGTGTTTGGGAAACATTTATTATTCAGCTCACCCCTCTCAATACTGGAATATTCTCCATCGGGAATCTGTAGAGAATTCAGAACCTTATCCTCAAACGGCTCTGCCATGACTGCTTGGGAACCACTTTCCCCATAACAACTGCCAACTGAATAGCTTCAAGGAGTCACCACATCTCTTGACCTTAACCAGCTGCGTCAGAGGCCGGGTAGTCACTCTCATGCCAGCACCGAGACCTCCCCCTAAACCGGGTTTGACCTGGGCCGCGTTATCCCTGCCCAGAGTCTCCTGCAGGTCAGACTCAATGAACAGGCTCCCTAGGCCCCAGTCACCACGATCAGTAGGCAGTGTACAGAAGTTCTTCTCTTGCTTACCTGACTATTCATAGTACACACTGAAAATCTGTCAGTCACCGATACTCCAGTTTGTGCATTACCACCTGTGAAAGGTCCTGTGAAACCAATCATTCCTCACTGTTGAGGAGACCCAAAACATTGTTGCCTAGTAGAAGGTCAACACCTGCAAAAGGTACATCTTTTGTAATACCTACAGGGAGGTACCCAAACTGTTACGCAGACTCCAACCATAACCTGTGCACTGGAGTCTTGATAGTAACTCCGGTAATCCCTTTGAGAAAAATGTCCAAACCAGTGTATGTGTCATCCGACACTGGCAATACACCCCTGCGAAGCAAGGTGTACGTGCTACCAGTGTCCCTTAAAGATACAATTCCTGATACCCTACCTTCATTTTGGTGTAAGGCCACGGTAGACTTGCTGGAATAGACCTTCACATGAGGGTCTAAGACAGCTGGTCTTCTTTGTGTACCTTGGGGCAAGACTGCAATGCAAGCAACAGCATGTGTAACTGGTGTACTTACTGGAGAGGCATCTGCTGCAATATGGCTGCAGGTGGCCCTGTTTATGACAATAATTACAGTAATAAGGTGTAAAGGTCCCCTGCCCATTTGACCTAGGTTGGGTCTCTTGATGCTGAGGAACTGGGCTCGTCCTACCTGTTCCCTGGAGTCCTGGATCAGTGGCTCTGGATTTAAAACTTTCCTGATTAAGTACTGGAAAATTAGGATTATCAAAACTCTGGTGGTTATTAGGCTGGAAAACCGGTGGCTTAAACTTCTGAAATGTCTTATTACTACTGGTAGGTGGAGAAAACCTACCATTATTAGTATGTGGTGGGTGATAATTACTACCAAATTTTTGGTTAGCTAAAAATCTATCACCCAGCTCTAAGGCATACTTAAAATCATCCAGATCCTTCTCTTCAAGATATGCCTTAAGGTGAGGAACATTTTTCAAAAGATCCTCTAGCAAGGTTAAGGTACGCACTCCCTCATAACTGTCTACCACCTCTTTCGAGCGCCACCATCTGTCTAAAAGTGACATCTTCTCCGTACCATATTCTACCAAAGACCGCCCTGCTTGAAATTTAAGCCATCTAAACTTCTGCCGATACCTTTCTTATAATCAGAAAGTCTGGTCCATCTAGAGAACTAACTGTTTGTAAGCCTTTACCAACTAATTGGGTCCGTGCAAATATTGCCCATTCCTTTTCCGGCCAATCTTGCGATTTTGCCGTACTTTCAAATAACAGAAAAAACTTGTCTGGGTCTTTCTCTAGGAACTTGGGAAGAAATTTTATGGCTTTGTCCAAATGAAAAACATTTACACTCGTGTTTGTGGCTTGCTTCAACACTTCTAACTCTTTCTGTTCCTGGATCTTTGTAAGTTCAATCCTTAACAGGTCTTTTTCTTCCTTAATGATGGCTGTTACGGCCCCCTATCTAACAATGGTTGTTAGGTAATTACCTCACCGGCCGGCAGTCAAGGGGTTACGTCATCAGACCTGATGTTTGATTGCCGAGCCGGCTTGACTGACAGTGTCATCGAGACTCTCCCCTAGTCAACACTGGAGAGTCCACCAGCTCACTGATACACTACTGGAGTTCGCCAGGCAGACCTGCTTGAGAGTTGTAGACTTTCGCAGTGTGGTGCTGGTGACAGGTCTACAGTGCTAGCGAGACTCTCCCATATACAACACTGGAGAGTTCACCAGCTCCCTGATACACCTAGGGAGTGTACGAGACTCTCCCATATACACTGCTGGAGAGTGTCAGCGAGACTCTCCCCTATACAACACTGGAGAATTCACTAGCTCCCTGATACACCTGGGAGTGTTCAACAGACAGACCTGGAGATTGACTCTTCGTGCTGGTGACGGCCTTAGACTATCTACTGGCTTATTCACCGTACCGACTGTGTTCCTGAGACTATGTACCTGAAAATGGACTGTTGTACCTGAACTTATGTACCTGAAAGTGTGTGACACTGGTAACAGGTGGTGTCTTGTGTGACACTGGTAACAGGTGGTGTCTTGTGTGACACTGGTAACAGGTGGTGTCTTGTGTGACACTGGTAACAGGTGGTGTCTTGTGTGACACTGGTAACAGGTGGTGTCTTGTGTGACACTGGTAACAGGTGGTGTCTTGTGTGACACTGGTAACAGGTGGTGTCTTGTGTGACACTGGTAACAGGTGGTGTCTTGTGTGACACTGGTAACAGGTGGTGTCTTGTGTGACACTGGTAACAGGTGGTGTCTTGTGTGACACTGGTAACAGGTGGTGTCTTGTGTGATACTGGTAACAGGTGGTGTCTTGTGTGACACTGGTAACAGGTGGTGTCTTGTGTGACACTGGTAACAGGTGGTGTCTTGTGTGACACTGGTAACAGGTGGTGTCTTGTGTGACACTGTGGTGTCAGGTATTTAGTGGTGTAGTCAGTCAGAGTTTGTGACGGTGGCACGACACAGGTTGAGTCATGTATTTGATGTGTGTCATAACGCGGTGAAAAGGTTTTATTAGAGATGGGTTCATGATGCAAGGAAGGTGTCTTATGGGCACAGAGAGAAGGGTGTCGTGTGACACAGAAGAGAAGGCGTGTCAGGTGACACCGGGGGCGTGTCATGTGACACAGAGAACGGGTGTCATGGGACCCCGTGAGAAGGCGTGCCATAAGACAGACAAGGGTGTCTGAGGACACGGTGGAGAAGGAGTTTCATGACAAGGTGTGGTAGTGTCCTGCGTGACACTAGAAGATGGCAGCGACTTGACACTACACCGAATACTCGATTTTACTTGTGACTTTTATCTTGTACTGTGGTTTTGTGTAAATAGGTTTTTACAGATTATTAGATTATGTTTTTATTCAGATTGTATGTTTTTATATTATTAATATATATTTAATATAATAAAAATCTGAAATACGAGATTTTACTTAGTATCCCAAACAGTCGTTTAATTACAAATGCATCTTTATTTGTAATAATGGCTAATCTCAACCTCATAAGTTCTACTTCCCTATCCAGGTTCCTGACAGTGGAATTTAATCCAGGGTTTTCTCCATCACCATTAGCATCCCCAGAAATGACACCAGTATCAGTCATATTGGAAATCAGTAGCACAAAACAGGTGCTTGCTACCACAAAACTTATTTAAAATAATAAATCACACAGTAAAGCACCAAAACTAAATTATTATAATATACACAAGGAGTAATAATCATGTAACTCCCTAAAATTAAACAGGATTGCACAAAAAAACCCTGGCAAAAAAAATGGAGTTATTTCACCTGCCAAGGGAAAATATCTCCCAAAAATTTAGTTATTAATAACAATAAAATCAGCAATATTGCACCTGCAAGGGTAAATTATGCACCATAAATGTGTATTATTAACACCCTTAAAAATCAGCAATACTGCACACAAAACAAGTAAATCCTGGGGTTATTGCACCTGCAAAGGCAAATTGTTCCCCCCAAAATACTGGTATTAATAACAATAAAAATCAGCAATATTGCACTTGCAAGGGTAAATTAATTCCCAGAAAAAAATTATGGTTACTAATACTGTAACTCTAAAAAAAAATCAGAACTATTTCACACAAAAACTAGAAGTAACCTGAGTGTACTACACCTGCTGAAGTAAGGCAACATTTTAGTGTAGGTATTTTCTAGTGAATCCTTCCTCTAACCATCCCCATAAGGTACGATTATTGACTTTCCAGGTTGCAAACCTGAATTATCACAAAATTTTACAATTTTCCCATATACAAGCCCCCATGTTACGCAGAAATTGGGATCCCCGAGACCTAATGCCTTGTCTAAGGGCAAAAGGTAAAAGTTACACAAATCACCTGTAAAACTAGGCCTCGCTGGGCTATTCCAGTTAAAGCAGTAAGTGCTAAACCATTATTTATTTCGCCAATGGGTTGGGGTATCCGAAGGTTTACACAAAAATTCCTTCGTAATAAAAATAGACCTTTATTTAGATTAACAATATATACACACTCCAAAAACACCTCTTTATATTTCTCTTAGCCTAAACGCCACAATAACAGTACAGGAGGAGTTAGCGGCTGGAGCGTCAACTCAAAACAAAACACATGTACCTATGGGGTCGTTGTAGCCGCCGGCCCCTACTCTCCACCAGAGACCATCTCCTCCTATTTCCTCAGTTCACAATCTTCCTTCCAAGCTCCGACCATGTCAGGGCCCAGCGGAGTGTACTGGTAAACAATAAAAGTGCCTATGGCTTGATTTGGTTAAACAAAAGGAGTACTACATTACAAAACTTAACTTAGCTAGGCTGCGGGTGGAAACCTTCTCTCACCCATGCCGCGCTCACGTGACTTCTCCCAAGCGAAGCTGCCCTGCTAACCAACACACAGTTGGAAAATAAATCCCACCTGGGTTTCCTTACATTTCACCATTACACTAACTTACAGTAACCACAAAGTGCATAGCATATTATTAAAATTATGGTTGACATTTATGTATCCATTATTATTAAGTTCTTCTATAAGTTCATGAAATTTATGGCACACTTCTCCACTATCTATATATTAAGTCTGTTTTCATGTCATGCAGAATCCTGCATAACAGTGACCTAATGAGGTCCTAATCTGTCTAGTTACAGCAGCACAAGGTACACATAGGTGATTGCAACATGTGATTGCAACTAGTTTAATAGTTAACCTAATTAAGTTGTTAGTAATTTTATAAGGATAATGATAATAATAATGACAGTAGTGGATGATAATGGATATAATGATAGTAGTGGTGTTAAAAAGAAAAAAAATCAGTAATTGTCTAGTTATTATAAGAAAGAAAAGCTTGAATAGGAAAATTCACACAGGCATATTAATTAACACTGAGATTATTTCCTGAATATTCTAGGACGTTTTGGGACATTGGGTATTACCTGTTGACAAAATGAGGGATATATTCCTTCTATTTCATTAGCTAGAAGGTTGTACACATTAGCTACATTGTCTTTGTGGACGATCCTCTATTGTAATGTAACTTCTTAAGTCACATGACCTGTTTCCAGCGATTAGAAGCTTAAGGCTGGCTATCAACTTTCTCCTATTTATTTTACTTCATGCTATCTGCAAACCACTCCGCCAGACCTGATATGGGGTGGGGTGAGGGGGGGACCGGTGTGTGGTTAGCATTCAGCGGGGCCTTTCTCCCTCAATCAGATATTGGCTGGTGCCACAGCTCAACCATACTCTGAAAAAACTTTCCCTATTTCTCCTGTTGCTGCTCTTGCAACATTGCACAGCTTCAGATGATGCACTGAGAAGTATGAAAGTACTTGAACTTAAGATTTTCACTCTCCGTGCTTGTCTTGCATTGTTAAGATCGTCTGTTCGCGATTATTTTCCATATATATATATATATATATATATGTATATATATATATATATATATATATATATATATATATATATATATATATATATATATATATATATATATATATATATGCTAGGAATTCGCAAGAGCAGGCGAAATATTCACAAACACTGATCTCTGGCCGACGGAGACTCGAACCTACGAACCTCATGACAAGGTACGCAGTGCTTTGCCGACCGTACCACACTGGTCCAATACCTTGGCATCCAGCTTTCGCTAGACGTTGATCCAAGGCAGTCAGCTTTCAGGCAGGGGGCTTACAGCTTTTCATCTCATCCCCTGCATGCATCGACACAACTAGCGATTTTTACAATGCTAGGAATTCGCAAGAGCAGGCGAAATATTCACAAACACTGATCTCTGGCCGACGGAGACTCGAACCTACGAACCTCATGACAAGGTACGCAGTGCTTTGCCGACCGTACCACACTGGTCCAATACCTTGGCATCCAGCTTTCGCTAGACGTTATTCCAAGGCAGCCAGCTTTCAGGCAGGAGGCTTACAGCTTTTCATCTCATCCCCTGCATGCATCGACACAACTAGAGATTTTTACAATGCTAGGAATTCGCAAGAGCAGGCGAAATACGGGTGGTACGGTCGGCAAAGCACTGCGTACCTTGTCATGAGGTTCGTAGGTTCGAGTCTCCGTCGGCCAGAGATCAGTGTTTGTATATATATATATATATATATATATATATATATATATATATATATATATATATATATATATATATATATATATATATATATATATATATAAGCAGTTTCAGCAGCTGTAGCTCTTCTCTTCTGACTCATGCTTTCTGCAGCTACGTTTCTGTACCTTATTCATCATTTTTTGTCAAAAGTCACTAATTTTTTCCCACTTTTCCTTTGTCTAGTAGCTATGCCTAGCTACCATCAAGTTCCTCATGGTTCGCTCATGCCCTGAATCTTCCTCCTCGGCTTTCCATTCACTTGTGCATAACTTTTGAGTTCCCTTTTCATCACTCTTCAACTTTCACCAGTTTAGGACCATACCCATCCTCAGATAACAGCTTGTTCTCTCGAATGAACTTCAAGTCCCTGCTCTCCCCTGTTTATAGAGCAGCTGAGCTTGGTTTGTGTGTGTATGTGTGTTACCCTTTTGTCCTAGGCACATGTCGATTAGACACTAGGCCTGTTATATGTGTGTGTGTGTAAGGAAACACTTTGAAATGTTTTCGCCCCGCCGGGAATTGAACCCGGGCCCTCCGTGCGTGAAGCGAGAGCTTTGTGTGTGTGTGTGTGTGTGTGTGTGTGTGTGTGTGTGTGTGTGTGTGTGTGTGTGTGTGTGTGTCTGTCTGTCTGTCTGTCTGTCTGTATTTGAAGTAGCTGAAATGTATGCTTTATTGTTATTGCAGAGTTTAGTAGTGGGTAATCACTCAGAGCGACGCAAGATGGCCGCCGTGCGCACGGAACCCCCCCTGAGCTCCTCATCCCTGAGCGGTCTCCTTCCACGCGCTCCCGCACCCGCCCCGCTGCGCCCGCCCGCCCGTGCCCCTTGCCCGTGCCCGGCCCCACGCCCTTCCGCGTCGAGCCGCCCCGAGCTACTTTCTGCAGCGCCTTCTGCGTATCGCCCCAGTGCCCCGAGCTGCCTTCTGCAGCGCCTTCTGTGGATCGCCCCCGCCCCGCCGCGCACGGCCCCACACCCTTCTGCAGCGCCTTCTGCTGCGGATCGCCCCCGCTTCTCGATTTTTTTTCCGAATTTTTTTTTTTAATTTTCATTTTACCCTTCTATCTCCTTGGATCAAGTTTTGAGATCCCCCCTATGGGGGCAATATTATTTCCTCTCTTTAAGTAAATTGAACTAAGACTTGGGTTTTACCTACTTTGGAATTTCATCAAAAAGTCACATTCACTTCCATCACCCCAATATTCCTGCTCCAATTCCTCGGATCAAAATTTACCTCGATTTTCAATTAAATTTTGGGGAAGACTCCACTTCCTTGGATCAAGATCACCCTACCCATCTCCCACCCACACCCTCTAACTCCAATATTCCTACTCCACTTCCTTGGATCAAGATCACCCTCCCCATCTCCCACCCTCAATTTTTTCCCGTTTTTACTAATTCATCACCCACACCTTCTAAGAACCAAATTTTATGAATTTTAGACGGATTTCCAATTCCTCAGATCAAGATTTACATCGATTTTCATGAATAATACAAAATTTCCTTGGATCAAGATAAACCTCCCCATCTCTCAACCACAATTGTTTTCCCCCATTTTACTAATTCATCAAAAAGTCACATCCTCTTCCATCTCCTCATTATTCCTGCTCCATCTCCTTGGAACAAGTTTTGAGTGTTCCCCTATAGGGGCAATATTATTTCCTCTCTTTAAGTAAATTGAACTAAGAATTGAGTTTTACGAGGACGGGGGGGTAATATTATTTCCTCTCTTTTATATTGAACTAAAAAAATGCCCCTCGATAACCCCCTATGGGATATGGTAAAATTTTTCTCGTTTTTCAATAATTAATCAAGATTGAGATCCCCCTACAGGAGTACATACAAGTATCCCTATGGGGTCTCTCTTTAAGTAAAATGAGCTAAAAGAACAGGTTGAAACAGGTATGTTTCCCTTATTACATTGAATGAATTAAAAGTGTGTGACCTCATAGTATTTCCTCTCTTTAAGTTAAAATGAACTAAAAGGACAAGCTTAAACATGAGGAGAGTACAACAGGTTGAATCAAGTCGGGTCACTCTGTGCCCCTCTTATTACTTCCTCTTGTTAAATGTAGGATAACACTAATACACATTTTTCGTCATTTATTTATTAATATAGAAAGATACATTTTATTACATTTAATACATATACAATTTTCTGGTAAGTCAAGTCACTGACTAAAATTAACATAGGAAAAACATAACACGAATTAAGATTTCAGGTAACAGGCTAAATATATACATTTTCCATGTTTTCAGGTAATCAAAATTTTTTCAGTCTTACATTAACAAATTTCTGGTAATACCCACAACATATCACAATTTTACAAACCACGATATTTTTTCTCGTTTTCATTAAAAAATAAAAACAAATAGCTCATCCACAATATTTTTTACTATTTCATCAGAAAACGATCTAATTCAACAAATTTTAAGACGTTTTAATAACAAACCTCAATTTTACATATCACGACAATTTTTCTCGTTTTCATTAAAAAATAGTTCATCCACAACACCCAAAACACTTACAATTTTTCTATAAGTTCCACTATGTTCAAATGTCCTTAGACGACTGGCGAGGTACGTTTGTTATCTCTGAGAAGATCACAGACCCACCCCAGCGCCTGAGGCCATGACCTCACCTGCTCTCTACCTCACACACACACACACACACACACACACACACACTCCACCCATTACCCCATCTCCCACCCACAATTTTTTCCCGTGTTATTAATTTATCAAAAAGCCACATCCATCTCCATAGTACATACACACATTTTATACTCAATATATCCAAGAAATGCATTGGAACACCTCAAAAACACTCTTATACATCATTTGAATACCCCCAAAACGGCATTGAATACTGTCAAATAACATTTAAAACACCTCTAACTCATACACCAAACTACACTCGCCCCAAAATCACTCATCTCAAAACACTAAGATCATTTAGAACAAGATCATTTAAACTATGAATACTTTCACTAAGATCACATTTTTACACATTCCCCCAAAACACTATTGAACACCACCAAAACATCATTGAATGCACCAAAAACACCATTGAACACCACCAAATCACCATTGAATACTCCCAAAACACCATTGAACACCACCAAATCACCATTGAATACTCCCAAAACACCATGAAACTTTCCCTCAAAACACTATAACCAACTTTTTAAGATGACAAAACCATTATCTAAGTACACTCATCTCAAAACCACTATGATCACTAAAACACACTTTCAAAAACATAATCACCATTGAACACCACCAAAAACACCTTTGATTACCCCATACATCAACAATGAATACTCCCAAATCATCGTTTGAACGCCATCACACCCATTACACACATACTTTTCTCAATAACTGTTAAGAATTATTCTCACATCCCTCAACATCTCAAAACCTCTCATACATCATTTAAATACCCTCAAAACATCATTGAATACTATCAAAACACCATTTGAATAATACCATAACATATAACATTTTTACCTAACCCAACCAACCAAAAAATAAAATCTAACCTAACAACTTAACCTTCAAAACACTATCAAACACCACAAATAACATTTAACCTAACTTAACCTTCAAAATCACTCTCATGCATCATTTGAATACCTTCAACTAAGACATGACACATTGCCAAAACTAATACAGGCATACACCCTCCAAATAAGTCATGGAACATTATCAAAAACTAAGACACCTTCAACTAACACCTGAGACATCAACAAACCTATACAAGACATATTCACATCTAAGACATACACCTCCAACTAAGACATATCATAATCACATTTTTATAAACATCCCCTCAAATCAATAAAAATATTACCTAACCCAACCTAACAACATCTAACCTAACCAAAAAATAATATCTAACCTAACTTAACCTTCAAAACACTCTCATACACCATTGTTCACCTTCAACTAACACATGAGACATCAACAAACCTATACATGGCATAATCACAACTAAGTCATACACTTCCAACTATGACATAAGACATACACCTCCAACTAAAACATGACACATTGCCAAAACTAACACAGTCACCACCAACTAACACATAACATAATCCCATTTTTTACAAAAATCTAAAATCACTCAAAATCACCATTGAATACTCCCAAGACATCATTAAACTTCCCCTCAAAACATTCCCTCAAAACACTCTAACCAAGATCACTACTCACCTCCAACTCAGATATAACATGAACACAAAAATACATGAACATAAACCTATCACAAAACACACTTTCAAAAAACACAAAACACACTTTCAAAAATCACAACATCATTCACCACCAAAACACTCTTATACATCATTTGAATACTCCCAAAACACCATTTCAATTCTCCCGAAACAATATATAACATTTAACCTAACCTAACCTAACAACATCTAACCTAACCAAAAAATAACATCTAATCTAACAACTTATCCTTCAAAAACACTATCAAGCACCACAAATAACATTTAACCTAACCTAACTTATCCTTCAAATCACTCATTCACCATTTGAACACCTTCAACTAACACATGAGACATCAACAAACCTATGCATGGCATAATCACAACTAATACATACGCCTCCAACTAAGACATATCATAATCACTAAGACATATTCACCAATCTTATACCTGACATGAGCCATATCCAACATCTAATACAAATAAACAAAATCTAACTCATATACACAATATAATATATAACTGCAAAATACCATGTCACGATCACCACCAACTAAGACATATCATGAACACACCCAACTAAGACATAACATTGTGTTTTTGAAAGTGTGTTTTAGTGATCATAGTGGTTTTGAGATGAGTGTACTTAGATAATGGTTTTGTCATCTTAAAAAGTTGGTTATAGTGTTTTGAGGGAAAGTTTCATGGTGTTTTGGGAGTATTCAATGGTGATTTGGTGGTGTTCAATGGTGTTTTGGGAGTATTCAATGGTGATTTGGTGGTGTTCAATGGTGTTTTGGGTGTATTCAATGGTGTTTTGGTGGTGTTCAATGGTGTTTTGGGGGAATGTGTAAAAATGTGATCTTAGTGAAAGTATTCATAGTTTAAATGATCTTGTTCTAAATGATCTTAGTGTTTTGAGATGAGTGATTTTGGGGCGAGTGTAGTTTGGTGTATGAGTTAGAGGTGTTTTAAATGTTATTTGACAGTATTCAATGTCGTTTTCACAGTAATCAATGATGTTTTGGGGGTATTCAAATGATGTATAAGAGTGTTTTTGAGGTGTTCCAATGCATTTCTTGGTTATATTGAGTATAAAATGTGTGTATGTTCTATGGAGATGGATGTGGCTTTTTGATGAATTAGTAAAACAGGGAAAAAATTGTGGGTGGGAGATGGGGTAATGGGTGGAGTGTGTGTGTGTGTGTGTGAGGTAGAGAGCAGGTGAGGTCATGGCCTCAGGCGCTGGGGTGGGTCTGTGATCTTCTCAGAGATAACAAACGTACCTCGCCAGTCGTCTAAGGACATTTGAACATAGTGGAACTTATAGAAAAATTGTAAGTGTTTTGGGTGTTGTGGATGAACTATTTTTTAATGAAAACGAGAAAAATTGTCGTGATATGTAAAATTGAGGTTTGTTATTAAAACGTCTTAAAATTTGTTGAATTAGATCGTTTTCTGATGAAATAGTAAAAAATATTGTGGATGAACTATTTTTGTTTATTTTTTTAATGAAAACGAGAAAAAATATCGTGGTTTGTAAAATTGTGATATGTTGTGGGTATTACCAAAAATTTGTTAATGTAAGACTGAAATTTTTTTTATTACCTGAAAACATGGAAAATGTATCTTTTTAGCCTGTTACCTGAAATCTTAATTCGTGTTATGTTTTTCCTATGTTAATTTTAGTCAGTGACTTGACTTACCAGAAAATTGTATATGTATTAAATGTAATAAAATGTATCTTTCTATATTAATAATTTTATGACGAAAAATGTGTATTAGTGTTATCCTACATTTAACAAGAGGAAGTAATATGAGGGGCACAGAGTGACCCGACTTGATTCAACCTGTTGTACTCTCCTCATGTTTAAGCTTGTCCTTTTAGTTCATTTTAACTTAAAGAGAGGAAATACTGTGAGGTCACACACTTTTAATTCATTCAATGTAATAAGGGAAACATACCTGTTTCAACCTGTTCTTTTAGCTCATTTTACTTAAAGAGAGACCCCATAGGGATACTTGTATGTACTCCTGTAGGGGGATCTCAATCTTGATTAATTATTGAAAAACGAGAAAAAATTTACCATATCCCATAGGGGGTTATCGAGGGGCATTTTTTAGTTCAATATAAAAGAGAGGAAATAATATTAACCGCCCCATCCCCCCGTAAAACTCAATTCTTAGTTCAATTTACTTAAAGAGAGGAAATAATATTGCCCCCATAGGGGGTAACTTAAAACTTGTTCCAAGGAGAGGGAGCAGGAATAATGAGGAGATGGAAGAGGATGTGACTTTTTGATGAATTAGTAAAATGGGGGAAAACAATTGTGTTTGGGAGATGGGGAGGTTTATCTTGATCCAAGGAAATTTTGTATTATTCATGAAAATCAATGTAAATCTTGATCTGAGGAATTGGAAATCCCTCTAAAATTCATAAAATTTGGTTCTTAGAAGGTGTGGGTGATGAATTAGTAAAAACTGGAAAAAATTGAGGGTGGGAGATGGGGAGGGTGATCTTGATCCAAGGAAGTGGAGTAGGAATATTGGAGTTAGAGGGTGTGGGTGGGAGATGGGTAGGGTGATCTTGATCCAAGGAAGTGGAGTCTTCCCCAAAATTTAATTGAAAATCGAGGTAAATTTTGATCCGAGGAATTGGAGCAGGAATATTGCGGGGATGGAAGTGAATGTGACTTTTCGATGAAATTCCAAAGTAGGTAAAACTCAAGTCTTAGTTCAATTTACTTAAAGAGAGGAAATAATATTGCTCCCATAGGGGGAATCTCAAAACTTGATCCAAGGATATAGAGGGGTAAAATGAGAATTAAAAAAAATAAATCGGAAAAAAATCGAGAAGCGGGGGCGATCCGCAGCAGAAGGCGCTGCAGAAGGGTGTGGGGCCATGCGCGGCAGGGCGGGGGCGATCCACAGAAGGCGCTGGGGCGATCCGCAGAAGGCGCTGCAGAAGGTAGCTCGGGGCGGCTCGATGCGGAAGGGCGTGGGGCCGGGCACGGGCAAGGGGCGCGGGTGGGTGGGCGTGCGCAAGGTGGCCATCTTGCGTCGCTCTGAGTGATTACCCACTACTGAGTTTATATTCTGATACAGCGTGTGAATCTGCAATCGGCTGACTTTTTCTTATTGGTGGGTTAATACCCTTCAAGGTAAGAGAAAGGGAGTGAGAGAAGAGAGAGAGAGAGAGAGAGAGAGAGAGAGAGAGAGAGAGAGAGAGAGAGAGAGAGAAAGAGAGAGAAACATATGTTGATGGTCTCTAGCACCGTGCTGGAGCCGTGGTAAGAATGAGTACGAGAGTGTTGGTACCGGGGGAAGAATTTTATATCCTTGTGGAGAAATTTAACTACAAATTGACTAAGAAGAACCACATTGTAAATCTTGCAAACAAAGCGGCCAGAAAGCTTACAGCACTCAGGCGTATCTCCCATGTGTTCGACAGTAGACATTACAAGATAAAAAAATAATAGACTCATGTGCAACATCTAGGTCTTTATTGTAGACGTTTCAACATTCAATGGCTTTATATATACAAATTCAAGGACATAATTGGAACTATATACAAAAGATGAGGTAATCAGTCCCTCAGCCTTGGAGTTGGTGTGAACAGCACCGTAGTCTTGAATATTCTGGGGCACAGACAAGAAGGTTGGTGCTTATATACTGGCGTCAGGTGGAAAGGGACGGATAGCAGACGAGGGCATAGTCACTGGTAGGCGGGATTCCCCAGTGGAAGTAGGTCATACCCGTGGCACAGATTAGTGGTAGACGTAGTAGTAGCCATGAAGAAGGTTATGTAGATGCCCTCTGAACCAAGATTCCATGATGTTGTAGTGTCTGACAAGTTGTACATGAATGGTATACAATATCGACAAGATGAAAAATTAGACACATGTGCAACATCTGGGTATCTATATTGTAGACGTTTCGCCATCCAGTGGCTTTATCAATACAAATTCAAGGACATAATTGGTGCAAGTTCTGATCCAACAAATGAACCTTCTTGGCTAGCTGCAAGAACTGTGTCAAAGCTGTCAGTGGTGACAATAAGGCAGAATTGAGTGTATTTTTCCTTAAATCCCTGGAACAAGAAAGGGCGGTGGGCCCAGATAAGTTGAACCCAAGATTGCTGTGTAGATCTACAGAGCATCTAGCATCACCTCTAACATCTATCAGCACTACCTAGCACAATGTTAATAACCTCTGTGGAAGAAAGCAAATGTAGTCACTGTTCAAAAAAAGAAGAGCAGAGCGGAAATCAGCAGCTACAGAGCAGTGTAAAATTCTTGAGACAATAATCTCACGGCAGATGACAGAGTTCGTCGAATACCACTCACTTCTTTGTGGTGCTCAGTACGTAGCACCAGTCACCGGATGAAAGTAAAATATCAGCTGTGTAGTAGTAGTAGTACTGAACATTGCTGGCACCAGGAAATCTTGGCAAAGCTGCAAGGACTAGGAGTCGCCGACTCTGCACTATGTCTCCTCAGTGATTATCTTCGAGGTAGATCTCTTAGAGTATTTCTCAACTGAGCAAACTCAACAAGGCACTCTACTGGTGCAAGTATTTCACAAGGAAGTGTGTTTCAACCATTGTTATAGTGTCGATTTTCTTCAAATCATCCTAGAATCCCATGCATATGCATACGGATGTACTCTGACATTTACTTATCCAAGAGAGGAAATGTCAGCTGCTCTAAGTTACATTAAAATTATCAGCTTACAGGGGAGAAAACAATGTGAGGTCACATTTCCTCCTGAGGAAACACAGATGACGGTCTTTA
The DNA here is from genome assembly GCA_009830355.1 of Cherax destructor. Classification (NCBI taxonomy): domain Eukaryota; kingdom Metazoa; phylum Arthropoda; class Malacostraca; order Decapoda; family Parastacidae; genus Cherax; species Cherax destructor. The sequence goes on along the minus strand of WNWK01008198.1, from coordinate 30,772 downwards.
GGCACCATGATAGTAATGCCGGAGCAGTGGTTAGAATGAATGGGATAGTGATGGTACCCGTGGATGAAGTTGACATCATTGGTGTAAAATTTTACTCACAACTGAACATGAAGAAAAACATTGTAAATCTTGCACGCAAAGCGGCCAGGAAGCTTACAATACTTAGACGTAATCGCATCTGCTTTCCTGCAGAGGTTGCAAGATTTTGTATGAAGCTCAAGTACACTCACACCTTGAGTATGTTCCAGTTTCATGGATTGCCTGCCCCCGTCTCATCTGTGACTTCTTGACAGAATAGAGAACAGAGCAAGATGACTCACCTCCGCCTGGACCCAGCCTGGATAGATCTGTCATTTCAGCAGAGCCTACAACACAGGAGGGATATAGGTCACCTTAATTTTCTGTTCAAGGCCAACAATGTCAAATTACCAAACTTGGCTCTACTCCGAGGAAAGCGAGAACTGAGCTTCTACATAACAAAACAGGCAGAAAACAGCAACTTGACTCTGACTGTGCCCTTCTCCAGAACACACCTTCATATGAAACCATTTATTCTTAAAATGACTCGTATCTGGAATATGTTCATACAGCATAATGACATCAACGAAATAAAGTCAATTGACCAAATAAAATATCTGACCCACATGTGGCTCCAACTTTATCCTGTTTGGTAAGTAAAACACATGTGCAACAGTTAGGTATATAAATTGCGAAAAGTTTCGCCTACACAGTCGGCTTCTTTAGTAGAGTACAGAAAAGTTGGTACAAGCAGTGAAGATGTGAAGACGATGTAATCAGTCCATCACCCTTGAATACGTAGGTTTTGAGGTGGTCAGTCCCTCACCTGGAGAAGAGTATTTGTTTTATAGTCTGAAACAACGTGAAGTTGAAGTGACAGCATGGAGCCTTATATACTACATCCTGGTCCCTATCTGTATCTCTTAACAATAAAAAGGTTTACAATGAGTTGATATAGGTAACCTTAAACTTGTCCCTGCAAAATCCTATGTAAATAGAGTGAGAGAGAGAAGAGAGAGAGAGATCAAAGCTTAATAAAAAAATCACATTATTGTTGTTGTATTCTACGTCAGAGGAAACGCTCATTAGTTTCGTAATTTCTCTATATACTTAATTTGATGTACTTATCTAAAATATAAGAAACTAACAATACAAACTGAAATGGTTAAGCGTCTACTATTGATCTTCTTTGTTACAACACAAATTGTACAGAAACATCTATTCCATCATTTGCTAATTAAGTTACAACTTCTAGAAGTCGGACATAATTCCTATCAGCATCCGTGTTGCTGACTGTACTTATTTACTGATAGTAGAACAGGAGCTGTTCCACCCGTGAATAAGACTCAGGTTCCACCGGTGAATAAGACTCAGGTTCCACCCGTGAATAAGACTCAGGTTCCACCCGTGAATAAGACTCAGGTTCCACCCTTGAATAAGACTCAGGTCCCTGTGGTTGTGAACCGAATACTCTACCAGTGAATAACACTTAATTATCTTTCCCCTTGTCTAGAGAGTGTCTCTGTGCATTGCTCTGCTGAAAAATAATCTTGAAAGTTCCTCCACAGCAATCTATCCTTATTTCATTACTCCTTACGGTACTTTTTTATAATTTCTTGTAAACTTCAAATGATATTTAATATATATTATAATAGGGATTCTTAACCTTCTTACGATTACAGACGCAAATAGATTGTCAAATGCCTCCATACCCCATTCACCAGACTGTCGAAATCGTCATCACTAGTCCTATTAGATACCAGTATGACTTCAAACGATGTCAATAACTCGGTGTTTACATATGGTTAGCTAGGAGCAGAGCAACTGAGAGAAAATCATAAGAATTTTATCATAAATAACAAAAAAAGGCACAATACCGTGACTGGAACAATACACACACAACCCGCACATATAAAAGAGACAGGAGCTTACGACGACGTTTCGGTCCGACTTGGACCATTTACAAAGTCACACTAACACAAAGGACAGGTAGAAGGGGTATCCCTACTACCTGTCCTTTGTGTTAGTGTGACTTTGTAAATGGTCTAAGTAGGACCGAAACGTCGTCGTAAGCTCCTGTCTCTTTTATATGTGCGGGTTGTGTGTGTAATTTTATCATATTTATTTACAGAAAAACATAATTTTTTTCAGAGACTGATTCCAATACGCACAAGGGGTATGGATACCCCCGGTTAAGAGCCCCTGTATTATAGAATGGTCTATGGTTAGGGCTGGTATATTGAACCACAAATAAGCACATTAAAAAAAAGCACTTGTCTGTCGTCTCGGTGGCTACCCATCACCATAATATGTTCAGATCTGGGGGAGAATCATCGTTGTGAGAGAATAAGTTGAATAGCGAGAGTATGAAGGAACGCGAGCATATCTTCTCATTTAGATAATCCCCCATGGAATATCCCAAAACACCGCTGATATCTCCCATGCTCATCATGAATTCCAAGGCTAAAGAGGCCAATTGTGGAATGCAAAGAGTATGTTACAATTTATTCAGCATGTCACACTCCCATATAGGCTGCCTCCCAACCAGCGAACCGGGTACTAAGGGTTTAATGATCAATATTGTACCTGTCGTTAAATCAGTACCTTTCTTCATTGGCCAATCATAGGCAAGCCCACCAAAGCTGAAGTAACGAGGTTCACTTGTGGTAACCATTGGCAGACTTGCCTAGCTGCTGGTTGAGCATGGTGCACTTTCTTTGGCTTCTGCTTTGCCATATGTCACTGTGGTGTACACTTACTATTATATATGTACATATTGTACATAGTGTACATACTTGTATGTATCATCTGGTGAAGGCAAATATATATTATAGTCTACTGTTGAGTTTTGTTTACTCCACTTTCCCATGACGACCAGGTCTCACAGGCCATTTTTTACCTGTGTTCGTAATACCAACTGTACAATGAACTTCCAGTAACCTTAAATGCAACCCAACCACTTCATCAATACAGACTACAGTACATTTACCTCAACTTAATTTCATCATAGCATTATCCTTCAACCAGGCTGGCTGCCACACTGCTGCTACAGGGATCCGTATCAAACTTGATTCCTCCATGTCCTAGGCTCTGTGTCACCCATATAGAGTTGACCTCTTCCACCACTAACCATTTTCTGATAAAAATATATTCTTCACTACAACTTGCTATTGATACAAATTCCTTTATTACTACACTATGATCTCAAAACATCCATGTTATGAAAATAACTTAGAACCTAGGAGGGTAAAAACCTGGTCAAGGGTCACATACAATTTATGAAAAAATTAAACCATCCTATGGCCACATTTGTAACCTCACAAAAGCGCTAAACAGGTCAGTACCTTCATACACCTTAAATTTATCTTTGAAGATTAATTAAATGGTCCTTTAGAAAAATATATCAACTCTACATAACAATATACAGAACACAAAACCTGCTAAAAACACACTAGTACGCAGCTACTGGTTAATTAAGGCTAGGATATATAGGTGAAAAATAAACATTACCTTGTACCAGCGGGGTCCCCATAACCACCCTCTCCTAGTTGGCTTCTAGACTCTTGTTAAATGTGTTAGTATTTCAGAATCTCAACCAAACAGGCTAATACCAGGACATATGTGAACATAAATGTAAACCCAAAACCAGCCTATGACCTGAGAATTATAACAAAATAGTTCGAGGTACTTATGTCCATGGTTGCTTCATCACACCACACCACGCTCTCCTCTAGTGTCGTAGTAGTGAAGTCACTTCTCTATGTATGTTCCAGTATGTTGACATTTATAAAATTATGGAGCATTTTTTCCCTACATTGTAAATTCTCTTCACATTAAAGCAGTAACCTGCATATCAATCCATCACTCGTTTCTGCTGTTAACAGCCTCCACCACCCCTTCGTGCTAATATTTACATGTTAACATTGCTATAACCATCTCTTCGTCATGAAGAAAAGGGCTGGCGTGTCAAAATTGGTTCCTCACAGCCAGATAGTGCCTCAACGCCGGCACTCAGGAAGACCTTCAGGACACAGGTGCGGCTGATGCTCCCTGCGGCGCGTGTGTTTCAACTCCTTAGATAAGTGAGGAGGAAGCAGGAGCCTGGGGCGTGCGGTGTGACAGTCAAACGTTTACGAACATTATTGCTATTATTTTGCACATGGGAGCACTAAACCCATATGGGTTATGCAGTGCCTTGAGATAAGTACAAAAAATATTACATCCTTCGGGAAGCCCTAAACCCTTAGAGATAATGCAGCGCCTTGGAAATGGGAGAATAATAAAAGTCCACACCGAGGCTGTCTGTTGAGAAGAACTATCTAGTTTTCTGTAGACAAATGACTACCGTGTATTATCTTTGCATTTAAGTCAAGAACAGTAAAGCAGAAAGCTCTCTCCCCACCCATCACTACCTCCAACCACTGCCGGCGTTAAAAAGAGAAAAAAAATATTTCGTACTATATTAAATAAAAAATAGCATGAGACAGGAGAGATGGAAGTAGACGAAAGGCACGAGATACAACTTCCTCTATATATTAATAATTTTCTACACTGCAGCTCTTAGACCTGTGTATACCAGTTGATCTTCTTCTAATTATTACTAGTTCTACTTATGAGTATTTTAATGCACGTAGATATGCACTAGTGTTTTTACTGACAATCATCAGGGCTCACTCTGTTAGTACTGAAACTGTTATGAGCAACTTAGGTGGTTCATTGTCTACTCTTTGTTTTGATGCAGTTGCTGAACAAGTATATGGGATACGTTGATTGCCGTTTATTTCACGTTTACCTTACGACTTAGGAAGGTAACTTATTTCAGTTTACTATAAATATATTTGAAAAACTTGACACTCCTTTACATCACATCTTCAGCCTCGCAATTTCATTTCTTTTCCTTAAGTTAGAATCTGATTCTTCATTTCAAGTAGTTTCCTTACATTAATGGTATACAATATCCTAGACAATTTGATGAAAAAGACATATGTAACTCCCGAATATATTTATGAAGAAGTTTTACTTAATTTATCAATACGTTTGTCTTCTGGTGACAGTGGAATATGAGGAATTCATTCTCTCAGCCTAGAGGGAGAGGCTCAGCCCATTAATCCTGATAAAAGTAAAGCAGAAGCGGTGAATGGAGACTTATATACTGCAGCCAGAAAAGAGGGACAACATTTAAAGACATCATCACAGTGGGAAGGACACACGAACGAAAATAAGTGATTACCAAGGATTAGGACATAGGTTAGCATTAAATGCAAGAACCGAGTTTAAGAATCTTCCTCAAATACGCCCCGCTCCCCATCCCACAACCCCCCACTTCCATTTCCTCCCCAACTTCCCTGCCTTACTTCATCTATTCCGGCGATTCTATCCCTTTCAAGAACAAAAAACAAAATGAACTACTGCTCACACTTACTCTTAAACCTCACCACTCCCTCCCATTCCCCTTACCCTTAAACCTCACCACTCCCTCCCATTCCCCTTACCCTTAAACCTCACCACTCCCTCCCATTCCCTTACCCTTAAACCTCACCACTCCCTCCCATTCCCCTTACACTAAGATGAACCTGAAAACTGGAACACATTAACATAAATTTAAATTAGAGTACACAAACGCAGATGAAATAACAAACAAGAGAGAAATGAATGGAACGAACGAATTGTGTATGCATCCCAAGACATCATAGCACTCTTGATTTAATATTAGGAGGAAGCACACAGTAAACAGAGGGGGTTAGAAAAGTAGCACTACTAATTAGAAACCGATTCAGTTTTGAGAAAAGGAAAAGGACTATGTAGTAGGCTCACTCAAGATTGAAAAACCTTCCACTAAATAGCATGGGATCAAGTCAGGAGTAGGATGACAAAATAGCAATGGTGGACTTGAACATGGAGGTGTCCAGAAGTGTGCACATGCCCAGTGCAAACCTGTTGATTATGGAAGACTTCAGCAACAAGAGAAAAATGTAGTCCCAGTATTTAAGAAAGAGAACAGCCACATTGCTCTAAACTACATGGGCAGTATCACTGATGCTGATAGTATATAAAGTAATCGAGAAGAGTTTTAAGAAATGTGTGATGGAGCACCAGGGAAGAAGCAGGCTCATAACTAGCATTGCTTTAGAGTTGAGAAACGCTTGCTCATAAATTTACAAAAGATCTATGACAAGGTTATAGATGAGAGACATAAGAGAGGACAAAAACCGAGATTACCTAGCAGAAATAATAAGAAAGTCACTGCACTGGATCAATGAATACTGAAAATTAGGGAAACGATGAACGATTTTCCTGGAAGAGTTGTCAGAATGGGTCCGTGTTACGAGTAGTGTTAAACAATGATCAGTATTGGGACCGGTATCTTTTATGTATATAAACGACATGAGAGAAGAGAAGTATCCATATTTGCAGATGTGAAACTATTGAGTAGAATACAAAAGGGAACAGGATCGAGAAACAATACAAATGAGCCTGGACAGACGGTTTTTCATGTCTGAGAAGAGGCGTAAATCAAAAGAATAATTGCCACAGCCAACGCACATCAGGCAAATACAAGATCAGTTTCCAAGAACCAAAGCAAGGAATCATAACCATGTACAAAATTATAATTTTTTTAATAACTCATCGGCCGATTCCCACCAAGGCAGGGTGGCCCGAAAAAGAAAAATCTTCATTATCCTTCACTCCATGACTGTCTTGCCAGAGGCGTGCTCACACTACAGTTATAAAACTGCTACATTAACAGCCCTCTACTGTGATGTACTTCCCATCCCCTGGACTCAAGTCCAGCCTGCCTATTTCCCAAAATCCCTTCATAAATATTACCTTGCTCACACTCCAACAGCACGTCAAGTATTAAAAACCATATGTCTCCATTCACTCCTATCAAATACGCTCACACATGCTTGTTGGAAGTCCAAGCCCCTAGCACACAAAATCTCCTTTACCCCCTCCCTCCAACCTTTCCTAGGCCGACCCTTACTCCGCCTTCCTTCCACTACAGATTTATACACTCTCGAAGTCATTCAAGTTTGCTCCATCCTCGCTACATGTCCGAACCATCTCAAAAACCCATCCTCAGCCCTCTGGATAATAGTTTTGGTAATCCTGCACCTCCTTCTAATTTCCAAACTACGGATTCTCTGCATTATATTCACACCACAAATTGCCCTCAGATATGGCATCTCCATTGCATCCAGCCTTCTCCTTGTTGCAACATTCACCACCCATGGTTCACACCCATACAAGAGTGTTGGTATAACTATACTCTCATACATTCCCCTCTTTGCTTCCACGGACAAAGTTCTTCGTCTCCACAGACTCTTAAGTGCACCACTTACCCTTTTACCTTCATCAATTCTACGATTCACCTAATCCTTCATAGACCCATCTGCTGACACGTCCACTCCTAAATATCTTTTTGATATCGTCATCACCTTACTCTTTCCAATATTAACTTATAATTTTCTTCTTTTACATACCCTACCAAACTCATCCACAAACCTCTGCAACTTCTCTTCAGAATCTCCCAAAAGCACAGTGTCATCAGCAAAGAGCAACTGTGACAACTCCCACTCTGTGTTAGATTCTTTATCTTTTAACCCCACACATCTTGCCAACACCTGCGCATTCACTTCTCTTACAACCCCATCTATAAATATATTGAACAACCATGGTGACATCACACATCCCTGTCTAAGGCCTACTTTTACTGGGAAATAATCTCCTTCTCGCCTACTTACTCTAACCTGAGCCTCACTATCCTAGTAATAACTCTTCACTGCTTCCAGTAACCTACCTATTATTCCATACACCTGCAACATCTGCCACATTGCCCCCGTATCCACCCTATCATACGCCTTTTCCAAATCATAAATGCCACAAAAAACTCTTTAACATTATCCAAATACCGTTCACCTATATGTTTCACTGTAAACACTTGGTCTACACACCCCCTACCTTTCCTAAAGCCTCCTTGTTCATCTGCTATCCTACTCTCCGTCTTACTCTTAATCCTTTCAATAAAACCTCTACCATACACTTTACCAGGTATACTCAACAGACTTATTCCCCTATAATTTTTGCACTCTCTTTTGTCCCTTTTACCTTTATACAAAGGAACTATGCATGATCTCTGCCAGTCCCTAGGTACCATACCCTCTTCCATACATTTATTAAATAATAGCACCAACCACTCAAAAATTATATCCCCGCCTGCTTTTAACATTTCTATATTTATCCCATCAATCCC
>WNWK01008198.1:0-17500 GCA_009830355.1 Cherax destructor | reverse complement strand
TACAAATCCCTCTTGAATTTTCGAAGTGTATATTATCATGTATCTTTCTCACCTGCATTGCAGGGAATACAGCTCAAGGGACTTAAACCGTTCCCAGTAATTTAGGTGCTTTATCATACTTATGTGTGCCGGGAAAGTTCTTTGTACATTCTCCAGGTCAGCAATTTCGCCCCTTTCAAGGGGCAGTTAGAGTACAGCAATATTCCTGCCTAGAGAGAACAAGCGATTTTACGAGAATCATCATGGGCTTGACGTCCCTAGTTTTGAAGGTTCTCATTATCCATCCTAACATTCTTCTAGTAGATGAGGTAGATACATTATTGTGGTCTTTGAAGGCGAGATCCTCTGACATTATCACTCCCAGGTCCTTCACATTACTTTTTCACACTATTGTATGGTTAGAATTTGTCGTATATCCTGATACAGTTTTAATTTTCTCAAGTTGTCCATATCTGAATAGTACATGAATGGTATACAATACTGACAAGTTGAACAATTTAGACACATGTGCAACATCTGGGTATCTTTTCTGTAAACGTTTCGCCATCCAGTGGCTTTATCAATACAAATTCTAGGACATAATTTGCAGACACTAGAATTTTATAGTTCTACTTTCTTGAAATTATGTCCTAGAATTTGTAGTGATAAATCCACTGGTTGGTGAAACGTCTACATTAAAGATACCCAGATGTTGCACATGTATCTATATTTTTCAGCATAACTGAGTAGTTTAAATTTCTCTTCATTGAACTTCATATTGTTCTGAGTGGCCCATTTAAAGATTTGGTTGATGACCGATTGGAGTCTTAAGGTGTCTTCGATGGAGGACACTGTCATGGCTGGGGGTCATCTACAAAGAAAGACATGGAGCTATGGCTTACTTCTCTGTCTATGTCTGATAAGAGGATAAGGAATAGGATAGGATGGAGTACTGTACCTTGTGGAACAGAGCCTTTCACCGAAACTGCCTCGGACTTTACTATGTTCACTATTACTCTGTGTTCAATTTGTCAGGAAGTTATAGATCCACCTACCAATTTTTCCTGTTATTCCTGTATCACGCATTTTCGGTGCTATTACACCGTTGTCAAACTTTTTGAAGGCTTTTGCAAAGTCTTTGTATACTACATCTGCATTATGTTTATCCTCTACAGCATCCAGGATCTTGTCATAGAGATCCAGTAGCTGGGACAGGCAGGAGCGACCTGCTCTAAACCTGTGTTGCCCTGGGTTGTGTAATTGATGGGTACCTAGGTGGTTCGAGATCTTGCTTCTTTGAACGCTTTCAAAGATTTTTTTATGATATGTGATGTTACTGCTATCGGTCTGTAGTTCTTTGCCATTAGGATAATATCAGAGATTTTTGAGATGACCAAATTTTGGATCTCGTTCATAAAGAATTCATTTGGATTGTCGACCCTTAGTCTCGGTAACGGCTCGCTGAACACTGAGTCGTATTGGGACTTTAGTATCTCACTCATTTCTTGGCTGTCATCTGAGTATGTCCCATCTCGCCTAAGCAGGGGCCCATTATTGGATGTTGTGTTTTCCTTAGATTTGGCATAAGAGAAGAAGTTTCTATTTTTTTCAATTTCCTTTATGGCTTTTAGTTCTTCCTGCTATTCTTGTCTCCTGTAAAATTCCTTTAGCTTAAGTTCGATATTAGTTATTTCATTTACCAGTGTCTCCCTTCGTATTTCAGATATATTAGCCCCTCTCAGCAGCTCTATGATTCTTCGCTTTCATCTGTATAGGGAACGTCTCTCTCTTTCTAGTTTACATCTTCTCTTTCTTATTCTTAATGGAATGTGCCTTGAGAAGATCTCAAGAACCACAGAGTTTATTTTTTCTAGGCAAAGGTTCGGATCCGTGTTGTTTAGTATATAGTCCCAGCTTGTTTCAATTAGGACATGCTTAATTTGGTCCCATTGTAGTTTTTTTGGTTATTGAAGTTAAATTTTGTGAAGAGACCCTCATGACTGATCACATTTTGCTGGTCAGGAGCCCTGTGCATACATGTCTGTACTTCTATTATGTTGTGATCAGAGTGTATTGTCTTTGATTTGGTTATATTACTTGTCAGATTGTCGTTGTTAATGAAGACGAGATCCAGAGTAATTTCTAGTTTTGTAGGCTCTAATATTTGTTGGTTTAAGGTGAATTTGGTGCAGAGATTTAACAGCTCGTGTGTGTGTGTGTGTGAATTTTCATCTGAGCTGCCTCCTGGGGTAATCTCTCCTAAAATATTATTTGCTACACTCCTCAATTTTAGGTGCCTCAAGTTGAAATCTCCAAGTAACAAGATGTTTGGGGCAGGAGTTGGGCGATTTTCCAGACTGTGGTCAATTTTCAAAAGCTGGTAATGGAATTTCTGGGAAGTTGCATCCGGAGGCTTGTATACAACCACAATGACCAGGTTTTGGTTTTCAATCTTTACTGCCAAAACTTCAACTACATCATTTGAGGTGTTTAGTAGTTCTGGGCAAATGAGCGACTCTGTTACGTACAAGGCATCCTCCCCTTGTTGTCTGTTTTGCCTGTCGAATCTGAATAGGTTATAACTTGGGATCCATATGTGGGTCACTGTGAAAGCTGTGACTGAGCAGTCCCTTAATGTAGGTAATTTTGTTGTTTGTTTTCAGTTTTAGACCCTGTATTGTTTTCAAAGACAAATGTCGTTGTGAAGGTTGTTGCCAATCTTCTTAGGAAAAGTATAATAGAAAAATACAATAATAATAGCAATAAACACTTTATTTTATTAATTTTATTAATTGAAAGGTGTAGGTATACACGGGGGCAGAGCGTGAGGGGACCCGGGTAGATAGGCCGCCAGAGTGAGAGAGAAACATGGCTGACCAGCCCGACCATGATAGGCCTATAGATGCAGCACCATAGTGCCGCGCAGTTTGAAAGAGCCTCGGAATAGGCTGTTTACACATGTGCAGTATGAGCCATGTGCAGTATGAGTCATGAGCAGTATGAGCCATTTGCAACATGAGTCATGTGCAGTATGAGCTACGTGCAGTATGAGTCATGTGCAGTATGAGCCACGTGCAGTATGAGTCATGTGCCGTATGAGTCATGAACAGTATGAGTCATGTGCAGTATGAGTAATGTGCAGTATGAGACACGTGCAGTATGAGCCACGTGCAGTATGAGCCACGTGCAGTATGAGCCACGTGCAGTATTATATATGTGCAGTATGAGCAACGTGCAGTATGAGCCACGTGCAGTATGAGTCATGAGCAGTATGAGCCATGTGCAGTATGAGTCATGTGCAGTATGAGCCACGTGCAGTATGATCAACGTGCAATATGAGCCACGTGCAGTATGAGTCATGAGCAGTATGAGCCACGTGTAGTATGAGTCATGTGCAGTATGAGCCATGTGCAGTATGAGGCATGTGCAGTGTGAGCCATGTGCAGTATGAGCCATGTGCAGTATGAGCCACGTGCAGTATGATCCACGTGCAATATGAGTCATGAGCAGTATGAGTCACGTGCAGTATGAGCCATGTGCAGTATGAGCCATGTGCAGTATGAGCCACGTGCAGTATGATCCACGTGCAGTATGAGTCATGTGCAGTATGAACTATGTGCAGTATGATCCATGTGCAGTATGAGCCATGTGCAGTATGAACTATGTGCAGTATGAATCATGTGCAGTATGAGCTATGTGCAGTATGAGTCACGTGCAGTATGAGCCATGTGCAGCATGAGCCATGTGCAGTATGAGCCACATGCAGTATGATCCATGTGCAGTATGAGCCACATGCAGTATGATCCATGTGCAGTATGAGCCACGTGCAGTATGAGCCACGTGCAGTATGAGCCACGTGCAGTATGAGTCATGAGCAGTATGAGCCATGTGCAGTATGATCCATGTGCAGTATGAGCCATGTGCAGTATGATCCATGTGCAGTATGATCCATGTGCAGTATGAGCCATGTGCAGTATGAGCCACGTGCAGTATGAGCCATGTGCAGTATGATCCACGTGCAGTATGAGCCATGTGCAGTATGAGCCACGTGCAGTATGAGCCATGTGCAGTATGAGCCACGTGCAGTATGAGCCATGTGCAGTATGAGCCACGTGTAGTATGAGCCACGTGCAGTATGAGCCACGTGCAGTATGAGTCATGAGCAGTATGAGCGAGAGGCTTCACCCGTAAATAAAATAAACATTAAAATATGTCTATTTTCTTTTAAAATAATATTCGCACATATTTTTTACAAATATTTTGCACAAATAAACACAAAACTAATATTAATTATTGTCAAAAACTTCAATAGTCGTTATGAAAAAGGAAAACCATTTTTTAAATGGAAAATAAGTTTGATCTGAAAATAAAATGAAACCCAGAATAAAAAAAATATTTAATATTTTTTTTTTCATTCAGAGACTCTGCTGATGAGTGTTGAGACCGACATATACAGACTCTTTAAACTGTATATTATTTTTTATCATGGATCTTTTTTTTTTTCCTTATTCTGTGTTTTCGTGAGTTATGTAACATAATTTGCATAACATTAATTGCTATGATATGATTCATAAAAGTCAAGCGACAAAAGAGGATACTATTTCGCAAAATTCAATCACATTAACAATGCAAAACATAATTCGGACAATAGCATGACACAACCTTGTATTCCACAATACTTGAATCCCTTGAATACTAGAAGACATGTGTTTCCTTAGCCGTTGAGCCAATCGTTACAGATTGAGTTACAGCGTGAACATTGACATTCCAATTATGTATCCAATCAGCAACGTGTCAATACGAGCCGTTGTTCACTGCTTGTGTTGGCTAGTCTGTTTTACTTGGAGTTCAGCTTTGCTAGCAGAGAAATTAAGATAAATAGTGCAGATATTTCTACCCTGTATTAAATTTGTATATAAGATGATGTTCAGTAAAATACCGATATGGTGAATCCATTCCTTCATTGCTCTCTAGCTCTCTCTCTCTCTTTCGCTCTCTCTGTCTTTTACACAAAGTTTTTAGAGGGTTGGATTACAAGTTTCTTGATTTTTTAGCTGAGAACTGTTACTTACGTCAGCTCATTTGGAAGCCGCCTTACCTAGTATTACCCTTAATACTTTTTATTGTAAAACATACAGATAGGAAATAGGATGGAAGCAGAGCCAGATGTGGGCCAGCCATTTCCTTTGGTCAGCTCACTAAATTTCATTGATGTTGTTATGCTGTACGAACATGTTCCAGATTCAAGTCATTTCAGATATGAATGATCTCAGATGAAGTGACGGTCTTGAGAAAGCGTGCTGCTCGTCTTGAGATATAGAAGCTGTCTTCTCGCTGTGCGCGAAATGGAAACAAACGTGGCACCTTGAAAATATTGTCCTTGTACATAACAGTAAGGCCACCCACTTCTCTTCAGTGTTAAGGATCCACTAAAATGACAAAGACATCCAGGCCGGGTCTAGGTGAGATGTAAGCCTCTACTTCTGAGCAAGTACGAGATGGGCATTAATGTTGTAAGCTTCTTGGCTGACTTGTTTGCAAGATTTACCACGCGATTCTTCATATACATTTTGGAGACAATTTTTTACTCTTGGATTCCCATCTCATGCGTGGGTTTTAAGTTGCCTCGCATGGGCCCTTGGGCCTACTGCAGTGTTCCTTCTTTCTTATGTTCTTATTTGCGACTTTTCCGAAGCAAATACAACCTTTTATCGTTTTCCCCAGGTTCATTTGCCTGAGAGTAGGTGGCATTTTCTTTTTTGGGTTAGTAAGTGTCAGAGTACAGTTATCTGCATAGGCATGGGACTCCAAGACAAAGTGAAGATCATTGAAATAGACGTTAATAACAATGGACAAAGCACACTTCTTTGGGGCACACTGGCACCTGTTGTCTTGAAGACTCAGTTTCATTGAGAACTTCTCTTAGAGATCTACGTTGAGGGTAATCGCTACGCAGGTGAATTGCACAACCAGTGACTCCTATTACTTGCAGTCTTGCCAAGCGTTCCTGGAGGCAATTCTCGGTCGAAAACACAAGCAATATCCAGTGCTACAACACAACTGACCTTAGATTCATTTAGCGACTGGTGCCACACAGTGCAGATGATTAACAAGAGATCAGCAGCAGAGTAACCTTTTCTGAAACCTTAATGACAATCACAAATAATCTAGTAGTTGTCAAAAAATTGAGTTATTTTAATAATAATATAATAATATCTTTATTTCTACAAGTACATGTACAAGGTATACTGGCCTAGCTGACATCAGTGACATACTACTATATAGAAAACCGCTTGTTATACAAAACAATTCGGAAAATTAGGTCAGTTTTGTCCCAGGATGCGACCCACACCATTCGACTAACACCCTTATACCCAATTTACTGATGGGGAACATAGACAACCGGTGTAAGGAAACACGCCTAATGTTTCTACCCTCGTCGGGCATCGAACCCGGACACTCGTCGTGCGAAACTAGAGCTTTAGTCACTAGGCCACGGCGCCACCGTGATTGACTAATCTGTAGTTGCTCCGTTCTTTTTGTAAACATGGACATTTGCCTCTTTCCACATAGAAGGTGAATTAGAAGTGATGCTTACTTGACTGCACATCTGATCGGCAATCTTATGCTCACCTAAACTTGGCCAACAAGCTTTTCTTGATCAACGGATTTAAGGAGGAGATATACTGCATACTGCCTCATTGTGGTATCTCACAACTTTGGTAAAGTACTTGTGACTAGCAAAGCAGATTCCCTAACTGAATCAGGGACTTGCATTTTGACAACAGGTTAGCTTTTTCTTGAGTGCTAACAGAGACCATGCAATTCTCTCGATTAATTAAGAGGTAAAATAATTTCATTACATGAGTATCCTAATCAGTTCTTAACATTAACCACGGTGTTTTAAACCCCTCTCTTCCTGAATGCAGTTTTGTTATTCGTCAGCCTCCCATCTAGAGATGTCCTAGTTTTGGACTATGACTTCAGATTAACCATTCACTGCTGGGTCGAGGGAGGCATCAGAGATATGAGTAAAAATATCTACAAAGATAGCCATGTCAAATTATACAAGTATTTCATCACAATCTCTCTGAATAAAATGGTAGTTGAGATCACCAACAATTACAATATGTTGAGAAACGTACCTGGGTGGGTGACAAGTATGAGTATTCACCAGTTCTGAAATCAAACTTTTAAAGAACAAATTATACTGCAATGTCCATTTTTTTTTCGACAGCAATCTTGGTAATGTCGTTGTGGCGGTAATTACACCTGATATCTCTCGAACAGTTGTAGGGTGAGCTCCATTCGCTGTATCTAGGTGCCTGGGAGTGTGGTGTCCCATTTCCTACACCTAATGTGTAGGAAATTTATATTTTTGTATGCTTTGCTGCTGGAAAGCCTGTTGGATTATTATGTACCTGGTGGGCGTTTGATGGGGGCTGTGTTGGCGTGAGAAAACACGTCTGTTTGTGGCTTCCTCTTTCTCTTTCATGTCTTCTTCCTAGTTCTCCTCCGCGTCCTCTTTCATACCCTCATCCAGACCTACGAGATATATCTCTACTATTTCTGCTTTGGTCCGGCACTTGTTTGGGTATAATGACGGTCAGCTGATTCTTAGCCACAGCAGTTTCTGGTGGGGAAGAATCCTATTGTCAGTTGTACTGATAGATGTTGGGACCACTATGTCAGGTGTAGGAGTAGTGCTGACAGATCCAGGGCTTGCTTCGTTATTAGTTAATGGATCCGTTCCCAATGTGGTGGCTAATGATGCTGTAATGGAATTTTCAGTTATGGGGTTTCGAGCCCAAACTCTCTTTGGAGGTCTAAAGCGACAGGGTTCCCACCATTTCTTTGTAGCTGTGTTAGTCTCAGTGTCAGCATCAGATGAGAATCTAATTTCACTTAATGCAGGCCTCTTCTGGTTATCTACAAAAAAAGCCTTACTGATTATTTGAGTGGAGGTACTGAGGCTCCTTAAATCCTACCTGCTGTGACGCCAAGCTAGTTTCTGGTACATAAGTTGATGGATGTCTTTCAAGTTCCTAAGATGAGCTACCTTTCTAAAACAGCAATCTTCTATCATGTAAGCTGTGTGACAGTAATTGGAACACGTAGCCTCCAGGTATTTAAGATATGCCTGGCCTCTTGTGATGTATCTATATGCGCTGCAGTCGCTTTATGACAATAACCAGATAGTGGCTATAATCTTGCGATTTCGTGATGCGATGTCACTACAAAAGAAAAAGTTAGCAAAGATAAAGATAAAGTTATACAGGAGAGTGTGTCTGTGAGAGAGATGAATTTGAGGGTAGTTCTTATTCATTGCTGGGAAGGATTGCTCATTCATGCACTGATCACTTAATAAATCCTGTCTGTATGTTATCCACATCCTGCTAATCTAATGAAAGAAGTAAACACGAGTCATGGTTTCCTAATGATGCAAAGTCACGTTCTTTTAAAGCAGCCATATATTATTATATACCTAATATACATTCGCAATGAAAGCAATTGGGAAGATGACAGTACACAGCTCGGCCAGGAACTAGAGACTCACGCAGTGCACATCATCACACACTTATATGTCACTGATTTCGATGAAAGTACTGACTGACTATCTTTTACTTGAGTTTGTATGAAGTCTGGTATCACTGAAGAGTTTTCTCCTGGCCAACCTTCGTAGTAAAATAATTTACGATATAGTTTGTGAAGCAGATACACACGTCCTCATTTCCCATTATTTATCTCTCTCTCTCTCTCTCCCGTCCCCTCTCCCCGTGACTAGTCATAATATCCATAATGAACACTTCCATTAGCGACCTCCAATATTTCTTCATGCGCAAACATCTCCATCTTAATGTTGCTTTGTCTTTTATTCTCCTGAAAAGTAGAGTTAGTGGCAGCGGGGCTCCTGTTTACCTTCAGCACCTGTTGCCTCCAAGCAACGTTTCTCACGTACTTCATGCTTGTGCTGCTGGGTTAGGCTTGGCTGGTAGTGCTTGGTTAAGCTAGGCTGGAGGTGCTGGGTTAGGCGAGGCTAGTGGTGCTGGGTTAAGCTAGGCTGGTGGTGCTGGGTTAAGCTAGGCTGGTGGTGCTGGGTTAGGCGAGGCTGGTGGTGCTGGGTTAAGCGAGGCTGGTGGTGCTGGGTTAAGCGAGGCTGGTGGTGCTGGGTTAGGTGAGGCTGGTAGTGCTGGCTTAGGTGAGGCAGGTGGTACTGGGTTAGGCGAGGTTGGTGGTGCTGGGTTAGGCGAGGCTGGTGGTGCAGGGTAAGGCTAGGCTGGTGGTGCTGGGTTAGGCGAGGCTGGTGGTGCTGGATTAGGCGAGGCTGGTGGTGCAGGGTTAGGATAGGCTGGTGGTGCTAGGTTAGGCGAGGCTGGTGGTACTGGGTTAGGCGAGGCTGGTGGTGCTGGGATAGACTAGGTTGGTGGTGATGGGTTAGACAAGGTTGGTGGTGCTGGGTTAGGCTAGGCTGGTGGTGCAGGGTTAGGCTAGGTTGGTGGTGCTGGGTTAGACTAGGTTGGTGGTGCTGGGTTAGGCGAGGCTGGTGGTGCTGGGTTAAGCGATGCTGGTGGTGCTGGGTTAGGCTAGGCTGGTGGTGATGGGTTAGGTTAGGCTGTTGGTGATGAGTTAGACTAGGTTGATAGTGCTGGGTTAGGCTAGGGTGGTGGTGCAGACTTAGGCTAGGCTGGTGGTGCTGGGTTAGACTAGGTTATTGGTGCTGGGTTAGGCGAGGCTGGTGGTGCTGGGTTAAGCGAGGCTGGTGGTGCTGGGTTAGACTAGGCTGGTGGTGATGGGTTAGGGTAGGCTGGTGGTGCAGGGTTAGGCGAGGCTGGTGGTGCTGGGTTAGGCTAGGCTGGTGGTGATGGGTTAGGCTTGGCTGGTGGTGCAGGGTTTGGCTAGGCTGGTGGTGCTGAGTTTGGCGAGGCTGATGATGCTGGGTTAGGCAAGGCTGATGGTGCTGGGTTAAGCGAAACTGGTAGTCCTGGTTTAGGCTAGGCTGGTGGTGATGGGTTAGGCTAGGCTGGTTTTGCAGGGTTAGATTAGGCTGGTGGTGAAGGGTTAGGCTAGGCTGTTGGTGCAGGGTTAAGCTAGGCTGGTGGTGCTGGATTAGGCTAGGCTGGTGGTGATGGGTTAGGCGAGGCTGGTTGTGCTGGGTTAGGCTAGGCTGGTGGTGCTGGGTTAGACTAGGCTGGTGGTACTGGGTTAGGCGAGGCTGGTGGTGCTGGGTTACGCGACGCTCGTGGTGCTGGGTTAGGCTAGGCTGGTGATGCTGGGTTAGGAGAGGCTGGTGTTGCTGGGTCAGGCGAGGTTGGTGGTGCTGGGTTAAGCGAGGTTGCTGGTGCTGGGTTAGGCGAGGCTGGTGGTGCTGGGTCAGGCGAGGTTGGTGGTGCTGGGTTAGGCGAGGTTGGTGGTGCTGGGTTAGGCGAGGCTGGTAGTGCTGGGTTAAGCGAGGCTGGTGGTGCTAGGTTAGGCGAGGTTGGTGGTGCTGGGTTAGGCGAGGCTGGTGGTGCTGGGTTAGGATAGACTGGTGGTGATGGGTTAGGCTTTGCTGGTAGTGCAGGGTTAGGCTAGACTGGTGGTGCAGGGTTAGGCTAGACTGGTGGTGCAGGGTTAGGCTAGACTGGTGGTGCAGGGTTAGACGAGGCTGGTGGTGCTAGGTGAGGTGCTCCAGCAGTTGATGCTTAGGTTGGCGGGAGTGGTTATGTTGGTGTTGTGCTTGTGGTGGTGTAGGTGATGATGGTTGTGCTTGTTGTGGTGTAGGCGATGATGGTTGTGCTTGTGGTGGTGTAGGTGATGATGGTTGTGCTTGTTGTGGTGTAGGCGATGATGGTTGTGCTTGTGATGGTGTAGGTGATGATGGTTGTGCTTGTTGTGGTGTAGGTGATGATGGTTGTGCTTGTGAAGGTGTAGGTGATGATGGTTGTGCTTGTGATGGTGTAGGTGATGATGGTTGTGCTTGTGGTGGTGTAGGAGATGATGGTTGTGCTTGTGATGGTGTAGGTGATGATGGTTGTGCTTGTGGTGGTGTAGGTGATGATGGTTGTGCTTGTTGTGGTGTAGGTGATGATGGTTATGCTTGTGGTGGTGTAGGTGATGATGGTTGTGCTTGTGGTGGTGTAGGTGATGATGGTTGTGCTTGTGATGGTCTAGGTGATGATGGTTGTGCTTTTGATGGTGTAGGTGATGATGGTTGTGCTTGTGATGGTGTAGGTGATGATGGTTGTGCTTGTGGTGGTGTAGGATATGATGGTTGTGCTTGTGATGGTGTAGGTGATGATGGTTGTGCTTGTGGTGGTGTACAGAATACAGTCAGATCATAAAACAGATCAAGAGTGGAGAGATATGTCCCGCAGACCAGAATTGGCCCCCAAATTATTTTTGTGTCTTGCCCTTAAATCAATAGTGGAAACAATGTTCCTCATTGAAGTAGGATAATAAAAACTAGTTGTAGTCTTAAAATTTGCATTTGTATTATCATTAGTATTAATAATAAAACAGAAAGCTGAGTCATGTATTTATTGACAAAAAAATCTGTATGAATGTTAATTAATATTATTCTTATAGTTTGTATCCAGAAACAAAAAGCTTCACTTTGCGCTGTTATGTTTGCCTCTGCAGATATTGTGTGGCCCGAAAAGTGTACCCCCTTTTATGAAGTGACGCGCCAGCCAAAATAATTGTGCACTCCTCTTAGGAGCGTAACGAGCAAGTAAAAGACTTAGAAATAATAGTGTGAGCGGATCTGTCATTTTGAAAACGCAATAAGGCAAATGCATCAAAGTTCAGGAAGATGACTCTAAATTATATATTAGAACTTTCAAAACTAGAGAAACACTGTCAATGATGGTACTTTTAAAATCAATTTTTGATAAATTAGACACAAGTGCAACACTTGGGTATCTTTAATGAGGAAACGTTTCGCCACACAGTGGCTTCATCAGTCCATACAAAGGAGAATAGTGAAGAACAGGAGGAGTTTGAGGTAATCAGTCCATCAACCTTGAGTCATCAGTCCATCAATCTTCGCACATATGCTGTATTCTTTTCAAGATTAATGGACTGATTACATCGACACAAGTCTGAGTGACGTTTCCTCAATAAAGATACCCAAGTGTTGCATATGTGTCTAATTTATCAACTTGTCTGTTCTGTGAACCATTCATCTATATAAAATCAACTGTGCTGTCATGACTTAAATATTGAGTGTTCAGATCACCTGCCAAGGCAGGACAGATACCAGTCTAGAAAATGTACAGACGTTTTATACTGCCAGCATAGAATAAATAAACCGTATAAATTATTAGGAATACCTCAGAGAACTTGGATATTTCTTTCTAATACAGTTAAGAGAGAAAGAGAGACCTGAAAATTTGTACAAGGTAGGTTACTGACGGAGTGGTCCTTAACCTGTACCTTGCTGAACCAACTTACTGGAATGAGAGGTATGAGAGAGTATTTGGAATTATCCCAGTGAGAAGCAGGGGACGCCGTCTGTGGCCCAAGACTCTTCAATATACTACTAGCAGATATCAAAACTATTGTCAGAAAGAATATAGAAGTTTATCAAGAAGAAGCTGAGCAATTGGACTGATTAGCGGAAAGAGGTGAAGGAGAGAAAATGTGAAGGGTGGAAGTTAGGGTAGAGAAGGAGGAATAGTTTAGTGTAATGTTGACGGTGAGAGAGAATGAGAGAGATAAACACAGAGACAGAGACAGATAGAAAGACAGAGACAATGACAGAGACAGGGAAGAAGGAAATTAAGAGGAAAGGGAAATGAAGTATGGGGGAGAGGAAAATGTAAAGGAAGAGTTGCAGGAAATAAAACTGAGTGAAGGCGGAAAGAGGTAAATGGGCTGACGGGAAGTGGAAAAGAGAAAAACAACAAATAAGAGGAAAGACATGGTTAGGAAATCGATGGAAGGGGAGAAAAAGAAAGAAAGACAACTATGTTGAGGGAGAGGGAGAGGGAGAGGGAAGAGGGAAGAGGAAAGTCATAAATATCCTAAACTAAGAACTAATTATTAAGAAAAAATCTGAATAAAAAAAAAATCAGTAAATAAAAAAGTTTATACATAAAAGTTTTCACTAACACGTCCAATGAACGTTGTTGTAACATTATGGTTATTACCATTATTATTGACCATTATTAACTGTACTGCACTTAAACAGTTGTTACTTGATAATTGTACTACACTGACCCACAAGTGACTTGATTGTACTACACTGACCCACAAGTAACTTGATTGTACTACACTGACCCACAAGTAACTTGATTGTATTACACTGACCCAAAAGTGACTTGATTGTACTACACTGACCCAAAAGTGATTTGATTGTACTACACTGACCCACACGTGACTTGATTGTACTACACTGACTCACAAGTGACTTGATGATTGTTCTACAGTGATGCTTATATCACACTGATCCTGTATGACTTGATGATTGTATTGTACTACAGTGAACCAAATACGACTGGATGAGTGTAAACTACACTGACTCAGGAGTGATTTGAAGATTGTACTGTACCACACTGACACAGTTTTAAGCTGATGATTTTGTCACAGTGACCCAGATGCATCTTGATGATTGTGCTGCACTGGCATAAATATGACTTGATTGTACTACAATGACCCAAAGCTGACTTGATGATTATTAAACACCGCACTGATCTTGATGTGACTAGGTGATTAATTATACTTTACTGACCCAGATGTGATTTGAAGATTAAAGATGTGACTTGATGATTATTAAACACTGGCTAAGATGTTACTTGATGATTACACTATGTAACAAAATTTCATTTTTGTGGTTTTCCTGGTAAACAAGAATCATTTCCACATTCTTTATAACTAAACAAAATTTAAAAAAACAATTATGATCCTAGAACTTTGCTTTTGTGGTCAGGACACTTCTGGAACACTCTCAAGAAAGACTGATGTAAAACTATTATGTTCTAGGGTTTTACTTGGCAAATATAAAAACAGGGGTTCACAAAGCAGCATTCTGTACAGCTCTGGCTGCCTGAGAAGACACATCAGAAGAAGTGAAATGGTATGAAGAGGCTGCAATCATTCTCCAGGTGTATTCTGCTACATATGTGATCAATTCATTAAGAGACAAGAGCAAAGAAGTTCTCTGTAACAGCATCTAAAAAATGTGTGAAGCTTACAGAACATATTTTGGCATGCCAGTTTGGGACCAAGATAGGACCTGGGCACCTCATGTTGCTTGTGAGCATTGTAAGAAAACATTGGAAGGTAAGAAAGTCATTAGTTATATGAAGGGTAAAATCTTGTATAGGAACATTTTTTATGTGAAACTTGTTGGGACGTTTGTAAAAAGCTATGGTCAGATGGGCTGTAGGATGTCCCTTAAGGTCCATATCCTTGATGCTCATATTTACAGTTTCAAGGAGAATATGTGAGCATACTCAAGGAGCAAGGGGAGCGCTTCCACCAAGATATAATGGACTTTGAACACAGATATCAGGGATCTTATAATGAAAACATGATGGGAGACAACATTTGGGGGCTTAAACGGGAAAGTGATTTGTTGCATGATCGCAAATCTATAAAAAAAACTGTTCATTTTTAACTTTGTAAATATGTTTCAGAAAATTTAAAGTAAAATTAGTATAAATTTTATTATATTTATGTAATTTTATTTTATTTTATTATATTTTTTTGTATTACATCCAAAACTAGCAAAAAATATTGAAATTTAGGCATTTTTTGTCAAAAATTAATCTTGAAAGCCACAAAAGCAAAGATTAAAAAGAATAATGGAAAATAAAACTTACTTACCAGGAACAAATTTTTTTACGTAGCGTTATTAAACACTGGCTAAGATGTGACTTGATGATTGCACTGGATGAAAATAATACAATGATAGATATGGTAATTAATGATTGTACTTAACCGACCCCGATGTGACTTGACTATACTATACGGACCCAGATTTGACTTTGTGACTATACTTAACTCTCTCAAATGGGACACTGATGTTACTTGATGTTTGTTCATCTCTGACCCACAAATTATTTGATTATTGTGCTACACTGACAGATATGTGACCGAGATATGACTTATGTATGCCTCTTCTGATTCGTTCCGTATCTTCAGCACCAATATTTAACTGAATTATCAAATTATGCCACACTTTGCACTCTTCCAATCGCTCGCATTGAAGCACAAATGACAGGAATTATGGTTTACGGGGATACGTGCCTGGGATAGGACAGCGACCGAAATACATCTAGGTAAAGTCATGATTGTTATGGTAATAATCATGCAGAATTTGGTTCTTTTCCATGCTCTGACATTTAATACAGTCACCGAAGTTATCTAGTCGTACCAAAATCTTGTTTAGTAAAAGCTTATTACATACTTATTTTGTTTAAAAATGCCACCAACACTTACAGTGACCATTGTGTCCATCATCACTACGCCGTGACGCTCTAATTCACTAACCATGATTACAGAGTTACAATGAATTGCTCCTACCAAGGTAATCTTACTTATGTATAAATTGTGTCAACTACGATTTTGTAGGTTAAATGTGAATTGTTCTGACTACCGCTTTGTGGGTTAGATATGATTCGTTGTAGCTGCGGTATTGGAGGTTATTTGTGAACTGTTCCAGCTAAGTATTATGTATTTTTTCTGCAAATTGCTCCACCGATTATGTTTTATTGTGAGTTAGTGAATAATGTTCTTGTCATGACATTGTGGGTTAGTTGTGAATTGTTTCATCCACATTATTATTCATGAATCGTTCAAGCCACTGATTTGTGAGTTATTTGTAAATTGTTCTAGACTCTGCACCGGGAGCTATTTAGAAAGAATTCCGTCTACTATGATGAGGGTTAGATATGAATTCTTTCAACTACTGTATTGTAGCATTGTTATGAAATTATCCCAAAGATATATTGTTGATCGTTAGGGGATTAAGATTTGTTCCAATGATGATATTGTTGGATTCATGTGAATTACTAAATCTTCTTGAGAAGCGTTCCAGCCCAATCATATGGGGGTGGGGGGAGGGTTCGAGAGTAACTGTTCCAATCAGAGAATTGATGAAATTTGTCAAATTTTGTAACAATAAAATTGTGGATTAAATTTTATTTGTAACAGCGATGTAATTGTAATTTGTGAATTGTTAAAACAATGGTGCTGTACGTTGTGAATTATTACTGAGACGATATTGGGGGTTCATTTGTGAATTGTTCGCACCACGGTATTGTGAGTTAATTGTAAAATGTTCCAGCAATATTGGGGGTCGGTCGTGAATTGTTCCACAAACGGTATTGTGGATTAGGTGTTAATTGTTTCATCCAAAGCAATGAGAGCAAAATTTGATTTGTTACAGCTATGAAAATGTGGGATGGGTATAAATTATTCCAGCCTCGGTAATGTGGTTTAGTTGTAAACTGTTCTAACCACACTCAGTGGTGACCTGTACTTAACTCAGTCAAGACATGACTTGTGTACTCTCTGTGAATCTGAAGAAGATGTCCTCTCCAGAGCTAAAGGAAGAACTTAGGGTAGCTAAGCTTTAGATACAGCTATTGACTGAGGAGAACAAGAGGATTCGTAGTAATCCTCCTGTTGTGAATCCTCAAGTCAAGAAAGGAACCTGGACAGTGGCTGGAATGCATGGGACAAAGTTAAGGATCAAGAGGACGGGTGGAGAGGTAGAAACAACGAAGACCCAGGAGAATGTTGTGGAAACATCGAACCCATTCTCCGTCCTTCCCGATGAATGTGAGTCGACTACTAGGAACATCACCACGAACGACACCAAGGAAGGTAAGAACATTGTTCTTGTTGGGGATAGTTAGATTAGGCACATGGATAGAGCTTTCTGCTTGAAAGATAGAAGTAGGAGACAGAGGGTTTGCTTTCCTGGGGCTGGGATGGAGGATATTGTTAGCCGTGTGGACGACATCATGAGAGGTAATGGGAGCAATCCTATTATCTGTCTCAGTGCTGGAGGCAACGATGTTGGCAGACGTAGGAGTGAGGACCTGACTAGCAGGTATAGGTCAGCAATAGATATAATTAGGAAGAAGGGTGGTATTACAACCTCAGGTTCAATGGCCTGTTAACCTGAGTGTAAAGGGAGTTTGGAGCAAAGAAACACAGTAGAAGATGTATTGAAATTGTATTTCTTTCAAAAATCAGCTAGATTAATTCCAAACTTTTATCTTTTCCTTCACCAAGTAATTGTGATTATATAAGACTTTTGTCTTTTCCTTCACCAAGTATAACAAAGTGTTATTTACACACATGTACACTATATACAAAGGAGTAGTGTTTAGTGCACGCCACAGTTGTCTAGGCTAAGCAGCAGCCAAAAGACAGACAACTTTCCACAACCAGCTCTATGCAGGAATTCCAATGACAAACTGCGAGTGGTAACCACGTCACCTTTGTCATTGTTAAACTCGCATTTAATTGGCTGAACCGAGTCGTTGATTTGATGATGGGGCCCTCATCACCAACCCTTAACGATGGT
>WNWK01008197.1:27500-86761 GCA_009830355.1 Cherax destructor | reverse complement strand
AAGTCCGGCCACTGCCCTGGTTTCCTTCTTGACCTGAGGCCCCCAAAAACGGGACCCCCACTAAAAAATCCTCTTTTTTTTCCTCCGTCAATCGAAAAAACCCCCAAAACCCTTTTCCCTAAATTTCCCCCCCTTTAAAAGGCTGCTGGAAAAAGGTTGCTCAATGGACGGCATCTTGGTTCACTTCACAGAGCAAAAGTGGTTCAGCCCGGGGGAAAACCCCCTAGACCCCCCCCTTTTTGGGAAAAAAAAGAACAGACAAACTCAATTCCTGGTCAAAAAAGGGGGCCCCAGATGCAGTTCAATATAGATAAATGCAAAGTTCAAAAAAAGGGGAATGTTCATAACCCTACCCCCCTCCCCCCCCAATGGGGGTTGAACTCAAAACCCCCAGAATGCAAAATTTTTTGGGGGGGTTATGGTAAACAACCTAAAACCCAAAAGTCAGCAATGCCAGCAATGCCTAAGCGTAAGAAATAAAGCAAATAGAATACTGGGATTTATAAGAACATAAGAACATAAGAAAGGAGGAACACTGCAGCAGGCCTGTTGGCCCATACTAGGCAGGTCCTTCACAATCCGTCCCACTAACAGAATATTTGCTCAACCCAATTTTCAATGCTACCCAAGAAATAAGCTTTGACAATTCTACCCACTCATGCTGAGTCCCACTCAAATCCAACCCCTCTCACTCATGAATTTATCCAACCTAAATTTGAAACTACCCAAGGTCCTAGCTTCAATAACCCTACTAGGCAGACTGTTCCACTCATCAACTACCCTATTTCCAAACCAATACTTTCCTATATCCTTTCTAAATCTAAACTTATCTAACTTGAATCCATTATTGCGGGTTCTCTCTTGGAGAGATATCCTCAAGACCTTATTTATATCCCCTTTGTTAATACCCATTTTCCACTTGTATACCTCGATCATGTCTCCCCTCATTCTACGTCTTACAAGTGAATGTAATTTTAGGGTCTTCAATCTTTCTTCGTAAGGAAGATTTCTAATGCTATGTATTAATTTAGTCATTCTACGCTGAATGTTTTCTAACGAATTTATGTCCATTCTGTAATATGGAGACCAGAACTGAGCTGCGTAATCTAGGTGAGGCCTTACTAATGATGTATAAAGCTGTAATATAACCTCTGGACTTCTGTTGCTAACACTTCTTGATATAAATCCCAGTAATCTATTTGCCTTATTACGTACGCTTAGGCATTGCTGTCTTGGTTTAAGGTTGCTGCTTACCATCACCCCAAGTCCTTCTCGCAATCTGTATGGCTAAGTTCTACGTTATTTAACTTATAAGTGCTTGGGTTATGGACACTCCCGAGCTTCAGAACCTTGCATTTATCTACATTGAACTGCATCTGCCACTTTTCTGACCACGAATTAAGTTTGTCTAAATCTTCCTGAAGTTCTATGACATCTATGTTTGAATCAATTATCCTACCTATCTTCGTGTCGTCGGCGAATTTGCTCATATCACTAGTAATTCCCTCATCAAGGTCATTGATATATATTATAAATAACAATGGGCCTAAGACTGATCCCTGTGGAACACCACTTGTTACAAGTCCCCATTCGGATTTAACCCCATTTATGCACACTCTCTGCTTCCTATTGGTGAGCCATGACTCGATCCATGACAGCACTTTTCTCCCAATGCCATGAGCTGCCACTTTCTTTAACAGTCTCTGGTGCGGTACTCTATCAAAAGCCTTACTAAAGTCTAAATAAACAATATCGAATTCTTTATCGTGATCAACAGCCTCAAAAGCTTTACTGAAGAAGGTTAATAAATTAGATAGGCAGGAACGGCCCCTCGTGAATCCATGCTGGGTATCATTAATCAAATTATGGTTATCTAGATGGCTTCTAATAATATCAGCTATAATTGACTCTAGTAATTTGTCTACAATTGAGGTCAGGCTTATTGGGCGGTAGTTTGACGGTAGTGACTTGTCCCCTGCTTTAAAAATAGGAATTACATTAGCTATCTTCCACATATCAGACACTACACCTGTTTGAAGAGATAAATTAAAAATGTTAGATATTGGTTCACAGAGTTCCATTTTGCATTCCTTAAGAACCCTTGCAAAAGCTCATCAGGACCAGGCGATTTATTTTGTTTCAGTCGGTCCAGCTGTTTCATAATCATTTCGCTAGTGACTGTGATATTACATAATTTATCTTCTTCTGGGCCTCTGTAAAAATTAATTACTGGGATATTATTAATGTCTTCCTGTGTGAAAACCGAGAGAAAATAATTATTAAAAATAGAGCACATATCATTCTCCTTGTCAGTAAGATGCCCAAAGTTATTTTTAAGGGGACCTATCTTATCCCTAACTTTTGTTCTATAAACCTGGAAAAACTTTTTGGGTTAGTTTTTGAATCCCTAGCAACTTTAATTTCATAGTCCCGTTTAGCTTTTCTTATTCCCTTTTAACGTCCCTCTTATTGTCAGTATACTGATTTATAAGATGACCCTCACCTCTTTTATGCGCCTATAAATTCCTTTCTTCTGCCCTAAAAGATATTTGAGCCTATTATTCATCCATTTTGGGTCATTTCTACTTGATCTAATTTCTTTATACGGGATAAATGTTCTTTGGGCAGCCTGTATAGTGTTAAGAAAACTGTCATATTGATACCTCTCTTCTTCACCCCAGTCCACAGTTGATAAGTGTTCTCTAAGTCCATTATAATCTGCTAAGCGAAAATCTGGGACCATTACTGAATTATCCCTACTATCATACATCCATTCAATGCTAAAGGTAATTGACTTGTGGTCGCTTGAGCCGAGTTCCTCAGTAATTTCTAAATTATTAACAAGGGTTTCCTTGCTTGCCAGAACCAAGTCAAGTAGGTTATTTCCCCTTGTAGGTTCTGTTACAAACTGCTTCAAAAAGCAATCCTGAACTACTTCTAAAAATTCCCTGTCATGAAATTCCAATCAATCTGACTAAAGTTAAAGTCCCCTAGAATTACTACGTTATCGTGTCTTGTGGCCTTAACAATTTCCTCCCAAAGTAGTCTCCCTTGTTCCCTATCTAAGTTTGGAGGACGGTAAATCACGCCTAAAATCAATTTTTCACACCCCTCTGAAAATTCTATCCAGACAGACTCTGTATGTGTTAATTCAGACTTTATACCCGTTTTTATGCAACAATTTAAATGATCACGGACATAGAGTGCCACCCCACCCCCTTTCCCGATACTTCTGTCTACTTGGAACAATTTAAAACCCTGAATGTGACATTCGGCCAGTCGTCCAGACGGCTAACAATATCCTGCATCCCAGCCCCTGGATAACATACCCTCTGCCTCCTATTCCTATCCTTTAGACAAAATTCCCTATCCATAAACCTAATCTGACTATCCCCAACTAAAACAATGTTCTTACCTCGACTGGTGGTGTGCATGACGTTCTCGACGGTCTTTGTAGATATGATCATCGCTGGGATGTCTTCACATTCGTCTGATAACAAGGAAAAAGAGTTGCTGGTTTTCACAGCAGTCTCCTGGACCTTCTTCAACTTCAGGTTCGTCCCTTCAGAACCGACTAGCATCCATTCGTTGGTCTGATCATCGGCGACATTGTTCAGGGGATAATCCTTGCATATACCCTTCAATCGTTGAATTTCTCTTCTAGCTTCCGTTAATTCCGCCTTAAGTTGGAGATATAGCTGCTCGTAGTCGAGGGAAACCATCATCCAATCTCAGGTAGCTAAGAACGGAAGCACAGTAGAAAAGTCTCCACAGAGAGTACACCAGACACGTACTCACGATTGAAAATATTATTGGAACCTTCCAGAGGGAAGGTGCTGACCACAGAGCAGCTATCAGGAGAATGAAGAAGAGGCAAACAGTCATTGCCTCACATTAAGTCCGTACAGGTCCACCTAGTGAGGCCTAGGGGAATTTTGAAATTACTGGTAGGAACCTTGTTACATCGATCCGCTATGTACCTTGGGTCATTCCGACACGACAGCACTGCAATGTGGCAAGTGAGAACTGAAATGCTTCTGCGGAACTAGGCTGTGGTTTACCCTTTTACAGAAATAGTAAAACAATTGGGCCCTAAAAAAAAAAAAACTCTCCAACGCAATCTGTTGAAAAGAAAATATGGGCTCGACTGATGGTGATGGATGGGCCCAGGGACGTCAAGACAGCATTGGAGCGTAAATTTCTCCGTACAATTGGCTCGCTGGACTGTACAAGATGTCATACGTTGTCTGCACATTGAGGAATGTCAGTCCATCTGCGCATCTGTAAAGCAATGGCTGGCAGTACCATTTTCTAGAATGTGACATGTGACGGGGTGTGACATGTCAAGGCATGACGTCACACCATGATGTCATCAATACGTCACCATGACGTCTTGCCTAACGTCTCACCATGTCACGCCCGACGTCACTCCCGACATCACACCACAATGTCACACTGCCAGTATTAATCTGCAATTTCGTATTGAGCAATTTAAAGTGTTCTTCAGTAATCTCTGGAAAGATTGTGAGAAGAATGTTGAAGTGTTTAGTGTTCCCAGTGAAGAGAACATGTATTCTATCAAGTATCGTAGGTCACGTGTTATTTCCTCAGTGTTCCATTACTATTGTCAATTATCACGTTCTTATATGACATGACACCCGCTGAGTAATCTCGCCTACAACTACCACACGCAAAGCATTCTCTGACAACTACCGTCTACAAGTATAGCTGAAGGCACCTTTCCCTGAGTCGTCGTTACGGTTCATCCACTCGTCGTTGTCGTCTCCACGACGTCATGCTCGCCGGCATCGTAAGTCGTGCCACACGCTAGACCACCCCTGCTGCGATTGCATAGACACAGTCCCAGTCGAGAACTCCCGTGGAGTGTCGCACAGTGTACACGCCCTGGTCCAGTAATCTGATTGATCAAAGACTGTTGCGATTTGATGACGGTGGATAGAGCCTCCACCATTCTTTGCTCTGAATGACAGCATAATTTTGTTACACCTCGTGGTCTGTTTATCTGTTTATTATTTAGAGCTTGTGTTGACTCCCCTGCTTGTGTTGACTCCCCTGCTTGTGTTGACTCCCCTGCTTGTGTTGACTCCCCTGCTTGTGTTGACTCCCCTGCTTGAATATAGAAACCAGGAACACAGCTGCATTATCCAACATTTCTCTCTGCTATCTTCCAGTGAGTAACTCTCCACACTCATTACCATTCTCGCTCATATGGGAAGCGCTAAACCCTTAAGCATCATGTAGCGCCTTGTACGTAGTTAGATTTTATTCAAGGAAGGTGAGGGGTATTTCCACTTCTTTGAACCACAAGTAATTCAAAAGCAGCAATGCACATCTTTCCCACCCATTGTCTTAAGATATATATATGTATATATATATATATATATATATATATATATATATATATATATATATATATATATATATATATATATATATATATATATATATATATATATATATGTATACCTGGAGAGAGTTCCAAGGTCAACGCCCCTGCGGCCCGGTCTGTGACCAGGCAGAATAACCACTGTGAAAAAAATTTCCAAGAGTTTCGTAATTTCTCACATCATCAGGGAACTATATGAAGCTGATTTTTAATATATATTATCATTACAATAAGTTAACTTTTTTTTCTTTTCTTTTTTTCAGAAAAACAAGGAGTTCATGCAGGACATAATCTACAACTCCAGGAAGGAAGGTGAGCCATGTTTGTGTTGTGTGCTTCCCCTTAACACTCTTGTCAGACACTTCTCTAGCTCTCAAGTTAAGCATATTTCATACAATTACCAGACACCTTTGTAGGACTTAAGCTCACCGCCTTTGACACTGTTACCAGACACACTGTGTTCTTGACACTGGTTCATTAGATCAAAGGAATAATATCCACAGTGAAGACTCTGAACTAGATGCATTTTGGATTCTGTGGGATCTAAGAAAGCTATTTCATCACTGCATAACCCCGGCACTCGGTGCTTACTAGGAATGATGCAGAATGCGGCAAGAGGTTCTAATACAGTTTAATGTTAGTAGTGAATCAGAAGAGGTATTCACAAATTATTACACGGAAACTAATATCTCAGTTTCTTCATTAAGGAGGTATTGTCCAGTTATTTAATACATAATGACAAACTGGCACCAACATACTCCACTAACACTGCCAACCTTCTTCTAAGAATAATACAAGAATGTTGAAATCTTAAAGTAAATCATAAGATGATTTCTAAAGTTATAACATGGCAACCAATTTCGGGAATGGTCTATATATAAGTGAACATAAGACACCTGCGCTTGCCAGCTGCTTCACGAGCCTTCTCCTAGTAATAACTTGCTAAGATTGAAAATTTTATGCTGATCGGAAAAGGCATTCTGAAGTTCAAATGACATTCACTTGTTAAAATGAAAGTCTTCTAGTAAATTAGTCGATGACAAGAAAACTTCCTAACACCTCGACAGTTTTAGAAAAATGTCATACGCAAATATAGTATTTAAGGGTGGGGGTACGTTGATGCTGGTGAGAGGCTTTTGATCTAAGGAACTGGAATGGGATCGAACCTGAATGTCTCCCATTCTCCAGATACAGTTCAGTTCAGTTCAGACTCACAGGTAAGGACCCACTAGGGGCGAGGGGGAAGTGGGGACAGAAGAAGAATAGCCGGTGAGAGGAAGAACTGAAGTAGAAGAGAAAGAGTCAGGACTAAACCCAACAGTCTAACTACTTTTTTCCAGATACTATATAATTATTAGGGGTTTAGAGATTTCTCCTGATTAAAATATAAAAACTTTGTTAATTTTGTGCAATATCTGGTGAATGTATCTTCTGGTCGGCTTCAAACGTTTTAAAGATGATGTCTTTTTGTCACAGAAACTTTTCCTTGATTTTAGGTTGTACAAGTTTTAACTGGCCAATTTTATTAAAAAAAATTGTTTCATTGAAAAAAAAAAAACCCGGGTGAAGTTGTCTTCTGACCAGAGATAAGTCACTGAGTTTATTTTGGAATCCTTGGTTAAATCTACAAAATATACTTTTTATGTCTCCATAATATATCTGTAATCTAAAAACCTACTTATTATTTACTTATTCACATACTCAGTAAATCTTAAAGACAGGTCAATCTTTTTCAGAGAGCAGGTCAGATGGATAATGGCCTGCATAGGTCCTAATTTCTATTTTCTATGAAAGAAACTGGGAAAATTTAAATATTGGTTTAAATGAGATAATTTTTGAGTGTCTTATCCAACTGGCTTGAACACATAAGATGATAATGAAATTTTTGAGCAGATACAAGCGTAGTGTCTTGGCATGTTATAGAATACTCATCACTGAGAAAACAAGAGAATGCCTCTTCAGTTTACCTTTGTGGAAGGTTTGGATTTGTTTTGGCCTGCGTATGTCAAAATTTTCAATTTTAAGAGTTAACTCGTGAAAATTTAAAACACGAGTTTATAATATTTCTGTTGTCTTTTCTGCATTTTCATTCTGTTTAAAATTCTCTACAATCCTCTAAGAAAAATATTTAATTTTGTGCTTTTAAGAAATTCTGATTTCATAAAATTCTTTCGATAAAACTGGCAAAGTAGCACCAACAAAGCCCAAATTCAACACAAAAATACTTCAAATTAAAATACACCAAAATATTATGTTTGAAGCTGAACGAAAGAAGTATTCTGTATTTATTAATTGGAGATCAAAATTTGGCAGATCAAAATTTACACTGCTCATGGTGAAAGCCAAGCTTTTATTTAATAAAGCCCACCAACACTGATAGTTTGAAGCCTATCACAAAAGGCATTCTCGAGAAATTGATCTTCATTCCAAGATTTTTCAATATCAGTAAAATTTCAGAATTTGCAACTTCACAGTCTAAAATTACAGTGTCATCCATTTTATCGAATGCAGCATTGTTAATTTTTTTAAGCCGATCAGAAGAGGCATTATTTAGTAAGTGAATGGAAATCAGTATCTCTGTTTAATAAAATTGTCAGATTGGGACCAATAAAAGCTCAAACCTTACATTCTGGAAAGCACACTAGGATCAGAGGACAGAGAGGACAAATATGAGGACACGGGAAACCATCACTGTGCTACACTATTAGCGTGCGACATCATTTTATTGTGCTTTGCTTATCCTGCGCTGGAAGTAAATAAATGTAGTGGAAACTTTTTTTCTGGGAAAGAATATTTTGAATTTACAAAATATCTGATTTTAAAAAAGGTGGGAAAAAAAATTGAAAATTTAGAGTATCCTAGTTTTCTTTTATACTGATAATTACTATTTTAACAAAAGAAGGTACATAAATAAATCATGCTTCAAATCAAAGTGTAGTATATATTAACAAAAAATATGTTTCATTTAGGCTACATGCCGGTATCCTTGAATCATATATCAACGTTGTATAATAAGAGCTAACAGAGCTGCAGTTTGTATGTGTTTTTTTCTTTTTGTGAAAATTTGAGCAGAAATGAGTCAGTATTTAAATTATTCATGCGCTGAGATTCAAAAGCAAGAAAAGCAGGTTCCGCTTTCAGCTCAGACAATATGACTTGATGTGTTGGCCGGTCAGCGTGAGCAAGTGTTGCAAACACACACTCACATAATGCTCTTAATCACACAACTGTTGGGACTGCAGCAGCAGCAGCAAATGATCTCATTAATTTTTTTAAGAAGACCTCAGATGATGCCCAGATATTTTTAAAATCTGTGTTTCATTAGACACTATGTTAAGTAACACCGTAACACCACACAGGTTCATTAAGCTTAATTCTCGTTAATAAATATTCGGCACTCGTATGTGTATTATGACAGCATGGGAACACTTATGATAGCGTAAGTAACATTTAGATGATGATGGTTGAACCAATGAGCATAAGGTGCAGGAGGTTCGAGAGGTTGTATAACTCCGTTTCAGTGACTCATGACGCTTACCCCATCATAACATAACATAACATAACCAATAGTAATTCCTCAGATATTTTTGACGTAGATTATTCTTGTAGGTTAATATAAATTTCACGTGAGGCCTGGTCACAGACCGGGCCGCGGGGGCGTTGACCCCCGAACTCTCTCCAGGTAAACTATAGGTAAACTGAACTTCATTTTGTAAGAACTTAAGACCTATTAGGACTAATCATGGCTTTTATAACAAAGGAACTAAAACTTTTCACGGGGGACAAGGGAAAAATGACACATTTCCAGGGTACCACTACACCCCACCCCCTCTTCCCCTCCTTCTTGAAGGTCTTACACTGTTTCTAAGCTCTTTGTTGTTGACAAACTTAGACAGTTGCCAGACACCTCTGTAGCTTCCCAGCTGACCACCCTTGACATTGTTGCCAAATACACTTCTATACCTCTGAATTTCACAACCCTTGACACAGTTACCATCCACTCTGTATCTCTGAAGTTAATCATCCTTAACACTGTTGTCGACATCCCTCTGAGGTGAGAGCGTCAATTCCCTCAAGAGGATTCGAACCTCCAGTGTTTCACACATTTTTTTTTAAATCTCGGCGTGTTTTATGCAAATGTGAGCTAAACTGCACCTGCTTGACCCATGTGTGACCTGCTTGTGTGTGAGTGCGATAATCAGCATGACTCAAATTCATATCATTCCTATAGTACGTGTCTGCCTTTACCTTCTCAGGATCAGTGATGGAGGAGGGTCGAGCTCTTTGGAGACGGGTGGGCTCCCGCCGCCGCCGCTCCACCACCCCCAGAGAGCTGCCAAGGGAACCCACCCCAAGGGAGGACGGACGCCGAGCCTCTGCTGTCTCGCCCACTAGAGCCTCTTCCTCCTCCCCTATCAGAACCCCTAGCAGCCACCAGCAGAGAAGCAGTTCTATCTCAGTGCCTAGGAGCTCCAGTACTCTTCCCAAGGGATTCAGCATATCTCGAGGTACCTCTACAGGAAATGCTGCCTCTTCACCCAAGGGAAGCAACTCCTATATTGGACCCTCTACAAGTGAAGCTTTCAATAGAAATAAATGCGAGTCCCCTCCGCGAGAGCCTTCGTCAAGGAATTCCACACCCAGAGGCACTCCCACAAAGTCTTCTCCCGTACATGGCACTCCCACGAAGTCTTCGCCCGTACATGGCACTCCCACGAAGTCTTCGCCCGTACATGGCACTCCCACGAAGTCTTCGCCCGTACATGGCACTCCCACAAGAGACAGCCCCAGACGACCCAGCTTAACCAGGGCCTCAAGCTTCGACAGCCCCTCCGTCAGTCCACGTCGCTCCAGTTTACGTCATGCAGTGCTTCGTCTGCGCTGCGAGTCGCAAGACACTGCAGAAGAAGACGAAGAGGATGATAATGTTCCAGGAGTCAGTTTCCGACGACATGACAGAGACGACGATGATGAGGAAGATGATTATGAGGAAGACGATGATGAGGAAGAGGAAGATGAAGAAGATGACATGAGCGAAAGTAAACCCTCAGGACGCGTGATAAATGGAAACGGTGTTGTGAAAGGGCGAACGAAGGGGCGACGACGAGGGGGAAGAAGAAGCCACAGCAAGGTGGAGCAACAGCGATCCCAAGAACTGGACTCTCCCAGCAACGCTGCCGTCCCTATTGTGGAGGTAAGTGTTACTCCCACTTTTGTTACATGGTCACTGAGGGAAGAAGAGGCAGTGGTGTCTTGGCCTTTACATGACCGCTAGCTGTAACAGAGGACGTGCTCTAGCCTACATTACAGGGTCATAGTCACAGTCGAAAGCAGAGACATTAGTGACTAGGCCTTCGTTATAAAATCACTGTTCGTAGCACAGCTATTGGTGTCTAGGCACAGTTATAGTGTCACTTGTGGTAGAAGAGGCATTTTTCTGTATTTTCTGGCTTCCTGGAATTTAACCCTCGTAAATATTCTGTAGGAAAGCAAATTATCTTAGAATTTTGGCATTTTAATGTCTAAAGACACTTGTAAATTTACTAAATTGGGGAGGAATGTCAATTTACCAATAAAATATTATTAGTTCAAATAAAAAGTAATATAAATCTGTTAGACTCAGAGCGATAAACAGAGAAAGGACTAGTGAGAAATTAATCATCCATTACCTAACGGCATGACATACTGCAATATTTAAATCTTCATTTCAAAAGACCAAGGCTGTACCTCATGTTACTACCACTGAAGTTACAACTCATGTTACTACCACTGAAATTACACCTTATGTTACTACCACTGAAATTACACCTTATGTTACTACCACTGAAGTTACACCTCATGTTACTACCACTGAAGTTACACCTCATATTACTACCCCTGAAGTTACACCTCATGTTACTACCACTGAAGTTACACCAATTTACTACCACTGAAGTTACACCTCATGTTACTACCACTGAAGCTACACCAAGTTACTACCACTGAAGTTACACCTCATGTTACTACCACTGAAGTTACACCTCATGTTACTACCAGTGAAGTTACACATGTTACTACCACTGAAGTTACACCTCATGTTACTACCACTGAAGTTACACCTTATGTTACTACCACTGAAGTTACACCTCATGTTACTACCACTGAAGTTACACCTCATGTTACTACTACTGAAGTTACACCTCATGTTACTACCACTGAAGTTACACCTCATGTTACTACCACTGAAGTTACATCTCATGTTACTACCACTGAAGTTACACCTCATGTTACTACCACTGAAGTTACACCTCACGTTACTACCACTGACGTTACACCTCATGTTACTACAACTGAAGTTACACCTCATGTTACTACCACTGAAGTTACACCTCATGTTACTACCACTGAAGTTACACATCATGTTACTACCACTGAAGTTACACTTCATGTACTACCACTAGCTACAAGTTGCTACCACTGAAGTAACACCTCATGTTACTACCACTGAAGTTACACCTCATATTACTACCAATGAAGTTACACCTCATGTTACTATCACTGAAGTTACACATCATGTACTACCACTGAAGTTACAATAATGTTACTACCACTGAAGTTACACCTCAGTTACTACCACTGAAGTTACACCTCATGTTACTACCACTGAAGTTACACTCATGTTACTACCACTGAGTTACACTCATGTTACTACCACTGAAGTTACACCTCATGTTCCTACCACTGAAGTTACACCAAGTTACTACCACTGAAGTTACACCTCATGTTACTACCACTGAAGCTACACCAAGTTACTACCACTGAAGTTACACCTCATGTTACTACCACTGAAGTTACACCTCATGTTACTACCACTGAAGTTACACCTCATGTTACTACAACTGAAGTTACACCTCATGTTACTACCACTGAAGTTACACCTCATGTTACTACCACTGAAGTTACACCTCATGTTACTACCACTGAAGTTACACTTCATGTTACTACCACTGAAGTTACACCTCATGTTACTACCACTGAAGTTACACCCCATGTTACTATCACTGAAGTAACACCTCATGTTACTACCACTGAAGTTACAACTCATGTTACTACCACTGAAATTACACCTTATGTTACTACCACTGAAATTACACCTTATGTTACTACCACTGAAGTTACACTCATGTACTCCACTGGTTACCTCATATTACTACCCTGAAGTTACACCTCATGTTACTACCACTGAAGTTACACCAATTTACTACCACTGAGTTACACCTCATGTTACACTGAGTCAGTTACTACCACTGAAGTTACACCTCATGTTACTACCACTGAAGTTACACTCATGTTACACAGTGATTACACTGTTACTACCACTGAAGTTACACCTCATGTTACTACCACTGAAGTTACACCTTATGTTACTACCACTGAAGTTACACCTCATGTTATACCACTGAAGTTACACCTCATGTTACTACTACTGAAGTTACACTCATGTTACTACTACTGAGTTACACCTCATGTTACTACCACTGAAGTTACATCTCATGTTACTACCACTGAAGTTACACCTCATGTTACTACCACTGAAGTTACACCTCATGTTACTACCACTGAAGTTACACCTCATGTTACTACCACTGAAGTTACACCTCATGTTACTACCACTGAAGTTACACCTCATGTTACTACAACTGAAGTTACACCTCATGTTACTACCACTGAAGTTACACCTCATGTTACTACCACTGAAGTTACACCTCATGTTACTACCACTGAAGTTACACTTCATGTTACTACACTGAAGTTACACCTCATGTTACTACCACTGAAGTTACACCCATTGTTACTATCACTGAAGTAACACCTCATGTTACTACCACTGAAGTTACAACTCATGTTACTACCACTGAAATTACACCTTATGTTACTACCACTGAATTACACCTATGTTACTACCACTGAAGTACACCAATTTACTACCACTGAAGTTACACCTCATGTTACTACCACTGAAGCTACACCAGTTACCCACCATTGAAGTTTACACCTCAGTTACTACCACTGAAGTTACACCTCATGTTACTACCATGAAGTTACACATGTTACTACCACTGAAGTTACACCTCATGTTACTACCACTGAAGTTACACCTTATGTTACTACCACTGAAGTTACACCTCATGTTATTACCACTGAAGTTACACCTCATGTTACTACCACTGAAGTTACACCTCATGTTACTACTACTGAAGTTACACCTCATGTTACTACCACTGAAATTACACCTCATGTTACTACCACTGAAGTTACACCTCATGTTACTACCACTGAAGTTACACCTCATGTTACTACCACTGAAGTTACACCTCATGTTACTACCACTGAAGTTACATCTCATGTTACTACCACTGAAGTTACACCTAATGTTACTACCACTGAAGTTACACCTCACGTTACTACCACTGACGTTACACCTCATGTAACTACAACTGAAGTTACACCTCATGTTACTACCACTGAAGTTACACCTCATGTTACTACCACTGAAGTTACACCTCATGTTAATACCACTGAAGTTACACATCATGTTACTACCACTGAAGTTACACTTCATGTTACTACCACTACCACTGCAGCTACACCAAGTTGCTACCACTGAAGTAACACCTCATGTTACTACCAGTGAAGTTACACATGTTACTACCACTGAAGTTACACCTCATGTTACTACCACTGAAGTTACACCTTATGTTACTACCACTGAAGTTACACTTCATGTTACTACCACTGAAGTTACACCTCATTTTACTACCACTGAAGTTACACCTCATGTTACTACTACTGAAGTTACACCTCATGTTACTACCACTGAAGTTACACCTCATGTTACTACCACTGAAGTTACACCTCATGTTACTACCACTGAAGTTACATCTCATGTTACTACCACTGAAGTTACACCTCATGTTACTACCACTGAAGTTACACCTCACGTTACTACCACTGACGTTACACCTCATGTTACTACAACTGAAGTTACACCTCATGTTACTACCACTGAAGTTACACCTCATGTTACTACCACTGAAGTTACACATCATGTTACTACCACTGAAGTTACACTTCATGTTACTACCACTGAAGCTACACCAAGTTGCTACCACTGAAGTAACACCTCATGTTACTACCACTGAAGTTACACCTCATGTTACTACCACTGAAGTTACACCTCATGTTACTATCACTGAAGTTACACATCATGTTACTACCACTGAAGTTACACATAATGTTACTACCACTGAAGTTACACCTCATGTTACTACCACTGAAGTTACACCTCATGTTACTACCACTGAAGTTACACCTCATGTTACTACCACTGAAGTTACACCTCATGTTACTACCACTGAGTTACACTCATGTTCTACCACTGAGTTACACCAAGTTACTACCACTGAAGTTACACCTCATGTTACTACCACTGAAGCTACACCAAGTTACTACCACTGAAGTTACACCTCATGTTACTACCACTGAAGTTACACCTCATGTTACTACCACTGAAGTTACACCTCATGTTACTACAACTGAAGTTACACCTCATGTTACTACCACTGAAGTTACACCTCATGTTACTACCACTGAAGTTACACCTCATGTTACTACCACTGAAGTTACACCTCATGTTACTACCACTGAAGTTACACCTCATGTTACTACCACTGAAGTTACACCCCATGTTACTATCACTGAAGTAACACCTCATGTTACTACCACTGAAGTTACACCTCATGTTACTACCACAGAAGTTACACCTCATGTTACTACCACTGAAGTTACACATCATGTTACTACCACTGAAGTTACACCTCATGTTACTACCACTGAAGTAACACCTCATGTTATTACCACTGAAGTTACACCTCATGTTACTACCACTGAAGCTACACCAAGTTACTACCACTGAAGTTGCACCTCATGTTACTACCATTGAAGCTACACCAAGTTACTACCACT
This sequence comes from Cherax destructor, assembly GCA_009830355.1. Taxonomy (NCBI): domain Eukaryota; kingdom Metazoa; phylum Arthropoda; class Malacostraca; order Decapoda; family Parastacidae; genus Cherax; species Cherax destructor. The sequence continues at coordinate 71,349 of WNWK01008197.1, read as the reverse complement.
GAAGTTACACCTCATGTTACTACCACTGAAGTTACACCTCATGTTACTACCACTGAAGCTACACCAATTTACTACCACTGAAGTTACACCTCATGTTACTACCACTGAAGCTACACAAGTTACTACCACTGAAGTTACACCTCATGTTACTACCACTGAAGTTACACCTCATGTTACTACCACTGAAGTTACACCTCATGTTACTACCACTGAAATTACACCTCATGTTACTACCACTGAAGTTACACCTCATGTTACTACCACTGAAGTTACACCTCATGTTACTACCACTGAAGTTACACCTCATGTTACTACCACTGAAGCTACACCAAGTTACTACCACTGAAGTTACACCTCATGTTACTACCACTGAAGCTACACCAAGTTACTACCACTGAAGTTACACCTCATGTTACTACCACTGAAGTTACACCTCATGTTACTACCACTGAAGTTACACCTCATGTTACTACCGATGAAGAAAGAATTTACCACTTAGGGTATCCTACCAGATTAAAAATGTGCGAAGTAAAGCACATTATCACTGGACGAAGTAAAGCACATTATTACTGGACGAAGTAAAGCACATTATCACTGGACGAAGTAAAGCACATTATCACTTGACGAAGTAAAGCACATTATCACTGGACGAAGTAAAGCACATTATTACTGGACGAAGTAAAGCACATTATCACTGGACGAAGTAAAGCACATTATTACTGGACGAAGTAAAGCACATTATCACTGGACGAAGTAAAGCTCATTAACACTGGACGAAGTAAAGCACATTATTACTGGACGAAGTAAAACACATTATTACTTGACGAAGTAAAGCACATTATCACTGGACGAAGTAAAGCTCATTATCACTGGACGAAGTAAAGCACATTATTACTGGACGAAGTAAAGCACATTATCACTGGACGAAGTAAAGCACATTATTACTGGACGAAGTAAAGCACATTATCACTGGACGAAGTAAAGCACATTATTACTGGACGAAGTAAAGCACATTATTACTGGACGAAGTAAAGCACATCATCACTGGACGAAGTAAAGCACATTATCACTGGACGAAGTAAAGCACATTATCACTGGACGAAGTAAAGCACATTATTACTGGACGAAGTAAAGCACATTATCACTGGACGAAGTAAAGCACATTATTACTGGACGAAGTAAAGCTCATTATCACTGGACGAAGTAAAGCACATTATCACTGGACGAAGTAAAGCACATTATTACTGGACGAATAAAGCACATTATTACTGGACGAAGTAAAGCACATTATCACTGGACGAAGTAAAGCATATTATTACTGGACGAATAAAGCACATTATCACTGGACGAAGTAAAGCACATTATCACTGGACGAAGTAAAGCACATTATCACTGGACGAAGTAAAGCACATTATCACTGGACGAAGTAAAGCTCATTATCACTGGAGGAAGTAAAGCTCATTATCACTGGACGAATTGATAATGAAGAAGATTATCAATTCGTCCAGTGAATAACAAAACATGAGTACCGTATATATTGGGGTTGGACAGAGGTGAACGAATGAGGTCGTCAGTAAGTCACAGGTGAGGTTACGTGATCACAGTACCAGGTTTGGGGAGAAAATTCCTTGCTGAAATTGTGAATGCTCCGGAGTTTTGAGTATTGTTATTGGTTGTGGCTATTGCTGCTGATTCTAAACATAATTTGACAAGTGTTGCGTCTGGGAAAGCCAATAGGTGGTTCTCGGTGTTTCTGTGTAGTGCATGCATTTTTAATGTCCTTTCGGAATGCGGGTATTCGTTTTTTGATGGTGGTATCAAGCTCTCTCGAGGTTTTATATACTCAGATCCTTGATAAAGTCTCCATACGGTATAATATAAACACTTAGATCCTCATTGACTTTTCTTTTTTCTTAACTCTTTTATAGTTTTAGTTGAAATGTTGGTGACCCCGATATTAGCTTCAGCTAAGTTAATGTTGAATTGGTTGACAGGAAGTACAATACATTTACTTAGTGAAGTGTCAGAACCAAAGTTATATATTATCATCTTGGCTTTCTTCTTGAACACGATGATGAAATATTGTGGGTAGTGAAGTTCGGTGAAAACTTGACTGATATAATTACATTCGTTGAGAGATTATATATATTCTCTTTAAAAGAATCCGATGATCATCCTACTCTTGGTTCTGTCGTCGTGGTGGGAATAATAATGTAGGTCTTTTTAATTTGTTGGGTTTCCGGTAGACTTTGAAATCAAGTTGATCAACGTCTTTTCGAATCCGCACGTCCAAGAAAGAAACCTGTCCATTATTTTTCTTCCTGAGTAGTAAATCTGATAGAAGTTTCCACCGAATTGATTTTGTTGAAGAGATTCTTCTGTTTTGATTACTCGGGGGCGATTATTATGATATCAAAGTTTTTTGTCCTAGTCATACCTTGCAACCACAAATAGGTGAGTACACACACACACACTTGCACACACAGAGGAACTAAAAAATCTGAAATAGTCCAAAGAACAGTATGGGCATGACATTGGGAACTGCTAAATCAGTCACAAACGAGGGGACTGTAGGGACCAAAGGAGTTATACTGTAAGCGGAGGCCCTATCAGACCACCGTGGAGCCCGGGAAAAGACGAGGAGCACACCAGGATCAAACGAGGGGACTGAAGAAAATGGAAGAGCTAAGCTATATGCAGAGGCCCTAACAGACCATAGCAGTGCCCAGGAAAAACTGAGAAGAGAAAATGACAGACCACTGAGCACAGGGACATCATACAGAGAAGATATTGAAGGAAGGAACACTGCAATGGAGGCAACTAAATCGACTCAGGGGATGCAAAAGAAAATGCAGTGGGAGGACGAAAGGGAAAGGTCAGTTTTTGTATATGGGCTCCAGGAAGTTGAAGGGGAAATTTATGAAGCAAGAAGACAGGAGGAGAAAAACAATGATTGAAAGTATAATGAAAGCAATGGGAGAGGAAGACATAACCCAGTTGACAAATTTTCTGAGAATAGGTTGGTTTGCAAAAGGAATAATAGGCCAGTCAAAGTGATATTCAAGGCACAATCATCTTGAAACAGGATCCTGCAGGAGAAAGCACGACTAAGGGACCTACCGACTTACCGGAGGGTGTACATCGACCATGACAGGACACAAAAAGATAGGCAGAAACTGAAAGAGAGGGTACAAAGACACATAAAGGAAAGAGAGACAAAGAGAGAGATGAGCAGGAAAACCCAGACTCAGGATTTTTATATTTTTTTTATATTTGATTTAAAAACATATTATACAATTTTTACATACATCTGGAATATACTCTCATAAAGACTCTATGATTAGTATCTAAAAAACCGATACCTTTAACAGGATAAAAAGAAAACTTCCCCAGCCACCGTAAGTAAGTATATAAGGTGCTGTCCTAGAACAATTGATACGTAAACAGCACATAAATAATACACACTAAAGAAAAAAACACCCTATCGCATAAGTAATCCTTAAAACAAAAGGAACAAAAAAAACCTTTATGCTTACTTATCCATAAGATAAACCATAACAAGGTTTAATGACCCCCAAGAAACCAAGACTTTCGGCATGGTATAATTCATACCTCCCCCCTCAACATGCTACTACCACGCCCGTGCACATCTGTGAGAAACTGGTACAACAATTGCTTACTTATCCATGTACAAGTGCACATTTCATATCATTACATTTAACACAGTTAAAAAAAAAACTACCTAGTAATGTACGTAAAAAAGCCACTAAACTCCAATCCCCGTACCTACACACTACCTATAATTTACATACATGTTGACTAGAAAAGCACTTAAACCATGATAGTCCATTAATATACATTAAACCAATACATATCAGTTATCTCCGTGATATCGAGAGAACACATAACTAAACCCCTTTATATCTAAACCCAGGACATACATGTACAGTCCTGCACAAGAAAATATACCAAAACATAATGACTAAAAAAAACTCATATAACATTACTCCTGATACATTACAATGCACATTCATCTTAGTCAAATGTCATATCAAAAAAACACAATGTGGGAACATAGAAAACTGGGTACACTACAATGGGTTTACCCTTTGGTTAAAAGGAACACGACGTACAGGATGCGGAAATCAAAACACCAGAAACAAGAAAACATCTATAAATACATCAGTGGCCACACCACAAAGCAAGCGCACAAAACATCAATATAGGTAAAACACAGGGAAACACAGGAGCTAACATTGCCATAATACGGCATCCTAAGCATAATGAATTATGATGCAAAACGTAAACCTACTTCAAATCAAAAACATGAGAATATGATAACAATTTTCCCAGGTAACTCATGGGACAAACAATATTCATCAATAAAGTGTGGAACGTCAAAAACAAAAAAAAAACTACCTAAACAAACCCCCAGGACCTTGAGGTAGGGCAACCCCCCATCGGAAAACCCCTGACACCCAGGATGAAGACCCCCCCCTCGTCTGAGTCATCAGCCACACCTTGCACCCATACCCTGTCAATACAACACAGGGACCCTTGGAACCCCAAACCCAACACCCGCCCTCACTCCCGCCACCCCCCTCCCGTCCCCCCATACATGCACTCCACCTGACAACTTTCACACCCAAACCTCACCCCCCACGGAGACCAACTCCTCCAAGCCTATACAAAACCTAACCTAGTAACGTTCCCATCGATAGCCTCTTATACCCCTCCGAGAAATCTCTATCCCACACCTTACCATACAACCCCTGATTCCTACTATTGATGTATCGGATATTCGCATCCGCATCCGCATCTGCGGAACATCCGCACAATTTCTTACATCCGTATCCGCATCCGCATTTCACAGCAAACAGATATCCGCATATACATCCGCATCAACATCCACGGAACATCCGCACAATTTCTTGCATCCACATCCGAAATCCTCGGAACATCCGCACAATTTCTTACATCCGCATTCGCATCCGTAAAATGAGTAAGTAAGACATCCGTATACACATCCGCATACCAGATATCTAAATTTTTCACATCCGATACATCCCTAATTCCTACACTTAGTTCTATAAAACCGAGCCGCTAGGGCCCGGATCCTCGCACTGTTCATTAAATACCGATGGGGATTTGAGGAAATAGAAAGAATGGACGAAATAGGCAAAAGGGACTACATAGCTACAATTCAGTCTGGGATACATAAGGTAGTCATTGCAGTGATTTACAACTCGCCACAGAACTTTAGGAGGCCAAGTGAAGAATATGAAGAGAGCAACAGAGCAATGGTGGATACACTGGCTGAGGTGGCCAGAAGAGCTCACATGGGTACAGCAAAGTCACTAGTTATGGATGATTTCAATCACAAGGAGATTGATTGTGAAAACCTGGAGCCACATCGGGTACCAAAACATTGAGATCCAAAATGATGGATGTGGTACTGGAAAACCTCATGTATCAACATGTTAGGGACACTACCAGAGACAGAGGTGAGGATGAACCAGCAAAACCGGACCTCGTAGTCACCCTGAGTTGCTAGGACATCGAGGATATCATGAATGAAAGGCCCCTCGGAGCTAGCGATCATGTGGTTCTGAGCTTTGAATACATAGAGTAACAAGTGAAGAGGGTAACAGGAGTAGAATGGGAAAAGCCAAACTACAAAAAGGGAGGACTACACAAGAATGAGAAACTTCTTGCAGGAGGTTCAGTGGGAAAGAGAATTGGTAGGAAAATCAGTAAATGAAATGATGGACTACGTGACAACAAAATGCAAGCAGGCAGAGGAGAGGTTTGTTCCCAAGGGCAACAGAAATAATGGGAAGACCAGAACGATCCCTTGGTTTACCCAAAAGGAGGCAAAAACTAAGTGCGCTACAGAATGGAAAAAGTACAGAAGACAAAGGACCCAGGAAAATAGAGAGATTAGTCGGGGAGCCAGAAACGAGTATGCACAGATAAGGAGGGAGGCCCAGCGACAATACGAAAATGATATAGCATCAAAAGTCAAGTCTAACTCAAAGCTGTTGTATAGACACATCAGGAGGAAGACAATAGTCAAGGACCAGGAAATCAGGCTGAGGAAAGAAGGTGGGGAGCTCACAAGAATCGACCAAGAAGTATGTGAGGAGCTCAATATAAGATTTAAGGAAGTATTTACAGTGGAGACTGAAAGGACTCCGGGAAGTCAGAATATTGGGGTTCACAGACAAGGGATATGTCAACAAGTGTTGGATGAAATACACAGCTGAGGAGGTGAAGAAGCTGCTAAGTGAACTTGATACCTCAAAGGCAGTAGGATCAGACAATATCTTTCTCTGGGTCCTTAGAGAGGGAGCAGAAATGCTGTGTGTGCCACTAACAACAATTTTCAACTACCTGAGGTATGGAAGACGGCAAATGTAGTCCCCATTTTTAAGAAAGGAGACAGACACGAGGTACTAAACTACAGATGTGTATAGTATGCAAAGTCATGGAAAAGATTATCAGGAGGAGAGTGGTGGAGCACCTAGAACGGAAAAAGCTTATAAACGACAACCAGCACGGATTCAGGGAAGGAAAATCCTGTGTCACAAACCTACTGGAGTTTTATGACAAGGGAATTGAAGTAAGACACGAGAGAGAAGGGTGGTTAGATTGCATTTTCTTGGACTGCAAGAAAGCCTTCAACACAGTTCCTCACAAGAGATTAGTGCAAAAGCTATAGTATCAGGCACACATAGCAGGAAGGGCACTGCAATGGATCAGAGAATACCTAACAGGGTGGCAACAATGAGTCATGGTACGTGACTAAGTGTCAGAGTGGGCGCCTGTGACGTGCGGGGTTCCACAGGGGTCAGTCCTAGGACCAGTGCTGTTTTTTGTATATGTGAATGACATGACTGAAAAGATATATTCAGAAGTGTCCCTGTTTGCAGATGATGTGTAGTTAATGAGGAGAATTAAATCGGCAGGACTACAAAGAGACTTGGGCAAACTGGAAGACTTGTCCAGCAACTGGCTTCTCGAATTTAACCCCGATAAATGCAAAGTAATGAAGATTGGGGAAGGGCAAAGAAGACCTCAGACACAGTATATGCTAGGTGGCCAAAGACTGCAAACCTCACTCAAGGAAAAGGTTCTTGGGGTGAGTATAATGCTGAGCACATCTTCTGAGGCGCACATCAACCAGATAATTGCTGCAGCATATGGGCGCCTGGCAAACCTGAGAATAGCATTCCACTACCTCAGTAAAGAATCGTTCAAGACACTGTACACCCTGTTCGTCAGGCCCATACTGGAGTATGCAGCACCAGCTTGGAACCCACACCTGCTCAAGCATGTCAAGAAATTAGAGAAAGTGCAAAGGTTTGCAACAAGACTAGTCCCAGAGCTAAGGGGAATGTCCTACGAAAAAAGGTTAAGGGAAATCGGCCTGATGACACTGGAGGACAGGTGGGTTAGGGGAGACATGATAACGACATACGAAATACTGCGAGGAATTGACAAGGTGAACAGATACAGGATGTTTCAGAGATGGGACACAGAAACAAGGGGTCACAATTGGAAGTTGAAGACTCAGATGAGTCAAAGGGATGTTAGGAAGTATTTCTTTAGTCATAGAGTTGTCAGGAAGTGGAATAGTCTAGCACGTGATGTAGTGGAGGCTGGAACCATACATTGTTTTGATATGAGGTTTGATAAAACTCATGGAGCAGGGAGAGAGAGGACCTAGTAGCGATCAGTGAAGAGGCGGAGCCAGGAGCTATTATTCAACTCCTGCAACCACAAATACGTGAGTACATATAGGTGAGTACACACACACACAGATATTGAGGTAAAAGAAATGGGAAAAGAGGGAGAGATTGCTTATTCATGGGCTTCATGAGGCAAAAAGGGGAACCAACAATGAAAGAAGGCAAGGGGAAGTAAAATAAATTGAATTACAGTAACAGGAGAGAAGGACATGACAAATTTTGAGAGACTTTGGGGGGAGGGGTATTTGAGGAAAAATAACGCCAAGTCAAATTCACAATAAAGACAGATATTTTTACACAACAAGATCTTGCAACAGAAACCACTATTAAAGGACTCCAAATAATATAAGCGAGTGTACCTTGACCACGAGAAAATACAAAAAGAACATGAACAACTGAGAGAGAGGGTAAGAAGTCGCTAAAGGAAGGAAGGGGAAGGGGAGTCAGACAAGCAAGCACAGCAAGGACAGGAGGGTTAGGGGAGACATGATAACGACATACAAAATACTGCGTGGAATAGACAAGGTGGATAAAGACAGGATGTTCCAGAGAGGGGAGACATAAATAAGGGGTCACAATTGGAAGTTGAAGACTCAGATGAGTCAAAGGGATGTTAGGAAGTATTTCTTCAGCCATAGAGTAGTTAGGAAGTGGAATAGTCTAGCAAGTGATGTAGTGGAGGCAGGAACCATACATAGCTTTAAGACGAGGTATGATAAAGCTCATGGAGCAGGGAGAGAGAGGACCCAGTAGCAATCAGTGAAGAGGCGGGGCCAGGAGCTGAGTCTCGACCCCTGCAACCACAATTAGGTGAGCCTCAGGAGACCCAGCAAACACAGCCGCCCACAGACCCATACACAGAATCCTCTCAACCTCTGCCACCCCACACCAACCAGTCACAATAACCAGAAACAAGCTACATTCCACACCATCAGTTCCCATTTCCCCAGCACTAATACCTCCATCACAATAGTCTCCCGTAATACCCAGCCTGTTTCCACACCCTCACCCTGCTCCAACCCCTCCCATCCTCTAGAATGCAGTTCATAAAGGAAGCTGAAGGTATGATACACCAGTGCAGATAGAATAACAAATAAGTGTTTGAGTGGGAAGAACGAATCATTGAGGCATCCCCGTACATCAAAGCACTCTCAGAGACAAAGCTCATGAGGGTTATAACAGATGCAATCTTCCCAACTCGATATCGAATCCTGCGGAAAGACAAGGAAACAGAGGAGAAGGAGGAGTCGTACTGCTCATCAAAAACCAATGGAGTTTTGAAGAGATGGGAGGAATGATCCGAAGGGAAGCAGATGACTTCATAGTAGGAACACTTCAGACGGGTTCATAGAGATGATAGCTGTGATGTACAACCCGACAATGAACAGGAGACCAAGACAGTAATACGACAAGAGGAACAGAGTGATGGTAGACACGCTAGCAGAGGTGAATAGAAGTGCGCACACGGGCAGGCCAAAGTTCAATGCATCTCTCTTAACGGAGTAAATTTTTTTGCAATTCTGAATTCATGAAAATGGGTAGGATCATCCCATTCCCTACGAATAGTTTCAGTCTTTCACACTCGCTTCATTCAACATCTTGACTTCGCTTAAATCTGCTGCTGATTTGTTATCTTTCCTTCTGACAAACTTAGTTTGGTGGATATCCTTACTGCGAGGGTTATCTCCGGAATGGCAAGTCTTTGCTGTCTGACTCTTGCACCTACACTCCTCTTGTTTTCCCCTTGAGCGCATCAAAAGAACTTTCACCCTTAATTTTTTTACTCTCTCTAATCTCTGATTATCTGACTTTGCTCTAATTAAACATTTCCATGTGATCTGTCCCTCTGCCTTTTTTTCTACGGTCTTCCTAAAATAAAATAAAAGTGTTTCTCTAGGCCCCTTAATTTCCTCTTGAAGATGTGTGTCTCATCCTCTTTCATCCTGGGTTGCCTTAACTTTTATTTTCTTTCTTGTTTCTTTTCATTCTGCTCACTCTGTAATTTTCAAGACTTCATCGACCGGGTACGGCCTCACCTTACCTTGAAGATGCTAAGAATTGTTGTTGAATGTCTTTGTACACCGACTCCTTATTCCTACTGATGTCATTCTTGAACTTTCTCATATTAGTGCATATTCTAACTCTTCTTACTTCCAGGGAAACTTCTATTCTCAAACCGTTGATGCTGTTACAGGCTTAACTCTGTTTCCTGTTGTGCTAATTTATATAGGAGTATTTCGAAAATTTTCTACTTCATGCTATTGGTGTACATCCTTCTTTGTTAATATATGTAGATTTTGCTCTCTTTCAAAATACTCATGCCCCTTCAAACTATTTCTTGGTTCCCATAACAACCTTACTCCACTACCACTTTCAAAGAAGAATGGAAATCTAACTGTTTCCTCTTCTCGATGTTTCGTCTACTGCAAGCCTATGCACAGTGGCATGTACATTCACTATTTTTCTTATCTTTTTCTCTGCGCACTTCCCATCTCTGATCCTTAATTTCTCGAATTTAAAATTTCCACTCATCGGAGCTCCTTCTTGCTCATTGTTTATCCTCCCAGTTTCATCAACTCTTCCTGTTTCCAAGCTAAACGAATTTTGTTTTCTCCGAAACCCACTTCTGCAAAAAATCCTGTTGTTTGCTTTCCTTATTTTTCCCCAGCTTAGAAATCTTAATAACAACATCTCCGTTCTGTAGATATGAACTGGCATTTTCCCAAACTAAAGCACTTCTTGGTAATCTAGTTCATACTTCTCCTGTCACTAATCCTTCGGATGTTTACTCCATTTCTTGCTGCTCCGGGACTCTGGAACTCCGGTGACACCGGCCGCTCAGTTTCTGTGAAATTTAAAGAATACAACGGAAGTGGTCACTTTATAGATACTAACAATGATCTTTTCTACCATGTTAGAGACCATCAATTCTACCAACTAGTTCTCTGCTAAAATTACAATATATATTCAACTTCTGTCTTAGACGCCGAATTGCTATACACTGAATGCTTAAAATGAATGATAGTTCTGGGTTTTTGTTTCTGTACATGCTTGCCTTTCCCATTAAATTGTCATGTTTTCTAATCTTCATAACACTCGTGAATTAACCTGATCTTTACCTTCTCATCTTTCCTCTTGACATGTTTTTTATTTTCTTCATCTTTCCTCTCTTCTGATTTTTCCTTACGTGCTACTTCAGTGAATCTGTCGTTTTCTTTTATTCTTTTGTATTCTGTCTTTAACCTCAAGGGTATACTTTTTTTTATGCAAAGTTTAAAGAAAGATTTGATTCGACGTAACTTTTGTCTACTGTTTTATTCATTGTTTCACATTCATCTCTGTCCTGTGTGAATTTCTGGTAAGTTTCTTGATGAGTCAGTTTACTACATCGGTTCAGAAATATTTTTCTGTTCTTGATAAATCTCCAGCACCTTCCATTAAACCATTATTTTCATTTTTCTTCTTATAATTATCTTAGGAACAGACTAACATATTTAATTTTCATATGTGAAACAGAACTGGAAGTAAAAAATAATTATAAATATTTCTTTTAATATTGCATTCTTTTCAGTTTCTCAAAAATTCTACGGGATTATATTTTCTTTTCTTATAATTTTCCCCTTCCTTTTTTGCTTCTTTTCATTTCCTATCATATTTAAGAGTGTTTGTTATATCAAATGGAACACGACCATTCTTTGCAATGTAACCTCACTCTAGTAAATACTAGGTATAATATTGAAGGCATATTGTCTTCTCTCATTCGTGTCACTTTATTTATGTGGTGATTCATAGAAAATGAGAACTTTAGATAGATAGAACTTTAGACGGGTAGATAGCTATCTACCTGGTGTTAGAGTCTCATTAGCTACGCAATTTTTTCTTTATAGTTAAATTTTCTAATTAAATTAACCTTTTTCTTTTCACGAACTCTGTTCACCAATAACTTCCATACCATGTGTGTGTGTACTCACCTAGTTGTGGTTGCAGGGGTCGATTCACAGCTCCTGGCCCCTCCTATTCACTGGCCGCTACTAGTTCACTCTTCCTGCTCCATGATATTTATCATACCTCTTCTGAAAGCTATGTATTGATCCTGCCTCCACTACATCAATTCCCAGACTATTCCACTTCCTGACAGCTCTGTGACTGAAGACTCTAATATAGGTGTGCAGGGTCCTGAACTATTCCTTATTGAGATGTCGGAATGCTATTCTTAGGTTTTCTAGACGTCCGTATGCTGCAGCAGTTATTTGGTTGATGTGCGCCTTAGGATTTGTTGTTGTAGATTCGCCGGTACTCTACCGGCCCGGGTATTTTCCAGATGGTGACCCGGCCTTGTCTTGAGACCTATGTCTCCCATGGGAGGAAGTGAAAGTACCTCCTCATCGTTGGGACCAACTGTCCCCAGGCCTAGCCACATTCCCCACCCTCACGGGGCTCGTAGGGAGAAGCTAGGCCTCTCTGGTCTGCCATCTTCCCCGCCCCAAAGGGGGCTAATGGGAATGGTAGTCTTGAGAGATGCAGATGGTAGCAAGCTCCAGCTTCGGCACCTACCCTGCCCTAGAAGGGCTGGGCATAATCCTCCGGTGCCTTAGATGTGCCCGGTGTTATACTAACGCCAAGATTCTTTCCTTGAGTGAGGTTTGCAGGCTTTAGCCACTTAGCCTATACTCTGTCTGCGGTCTTCTTTGCCCTTCCCCAATCTTCATGACTTTGCACTAGGTGGGGTTGAACTCCAGGAGCCAGATTTTATACCAGGCTCTCAGCCTATCCAGATCCCTTTGTAGTTCTGCGTGGTCCTCGTCCGATTGAATTCTTCTCATCAGCTTCACATCATCTACAAACAGGGACACTAACACTTCTGAGTCTATTCCTTCCGTCATATCATTTACATATACCAGAAACAGCACTGATCCTAGGACTGACCCCTGCGGAACCCCCCTCATCACAGGCACTCATTCTGACACCTTGTCGAGTACCATGACTCGCTGTTGTCTTCCTGACAGGTATTCCCTGATCCATTGCAGTGCCTTCCCTGTTATCAATGCCTGGTTATCCAGCTTTTGCACTAATCTCTTGTATGGAACTGTGTCTAACGCCTTCTTACAGTCCAAGAAAACGCAATCTGCCCACCCCTCTCTCTCTTATCTTACTGCTGTCACCCTGTCATAGAACTCCAGTAGGTTTGAGACACAGGATTTCCAGTCCCCGAAATCATGCTGGTTGTCGTTCATAAGCTCATTCCTTTCTAGGTACTCCACCACTCTTCTCCTGATAATTTTATCCATGACTTTGAATACTATACATGTCAGTGACACTGGTCTGTAGTTTAATGTTTCATGTCTGTCTCCTTTTTTAAAAATTGATACTACATTTGCTGTCTTCCATACCTCAGGTAATCGCCCTGTTTCAATACATGTGTGGAAGATTGTTGTTAGTGGTACACATAGCGCCTCTGCTCACGTATCTAGCTCGCTTAGCAGCCTCTTCACTTGTTCCTCGGTTGTATGTATTGTGTCCAACACTTGATGGTGTACCCCACCTCCCCGTCTTTCTGGATTACCTTCTGTCTCCTCTGTGAACACTTATTTGAATCTCATGTTGAGCTCCTCACATACTTCATGGTCGTTTCTTGTGATCTCCCCTCCTTCCTTCCTCAGCCTGATCACCTGGTCCTTGACTGTTGTTTTCCTCCTGATGTTGCTGTACAACAGCTTCGGGTCAGATTTGGCTTTCGCTGCTATGTAATTTTCCTATTGTCGTTGGGCCTTTCTTCTTACCCGTGCATATTCATTTCTGGCTCTACGACTGCTCTCCTTATTTTTCTGGGTCCTTTGCCTTCTATACTTCTTCCATTCTCTAGTACACTTGGTTTTGGCTTCTCTACACCTTTGGGTGAACCAAGGGCTCATCCTGGCTTTCTCATTTCTGTTACCCTTTGATACAAACCTCTCCTCAGATTCCTTGCATATTGTTGTCACATATTCCATCATCTCATTTACTGACTTCCTTGCCAGATCTCTGTCCCACTGAACCCCGTGCAGGAAATTCTTCATGCCTGTGTAGTCCCCTCTCGTGTAATTTGGCTTCATTCGTCCTGCCCTTCCTGCTTCCCTCTCCACTTGTAACTCTACTATGTATTCGAAGATCAGAACCACGTGGTCACTGGCCCCGAGGGGTCTTTCATATGTGATGTGTGTGTGTGTGTGTGTGTGTGTGTGTGTGTGTGTGTGGTGCGTATTCACTGAATTGTGGTTGCAGGAGTTGATTCATAGCTCCTGGCCAGGCTCTTCGCTGGTCACTACTAGGTCCTCTCTCTCCCTGTTCCATGAGCTTTATCGTATCTCTTCTTAAAGCTATGTATGGATCCTGCCTCCACTACATCACTCTTCAGACTATTCCACTTCCTGACAACTCTGTGACTGAAGATATACTTCCTAACATCCGTGTTGTTCATCTAAATCTTGAACTCCCAATCTCTGAAACATCCTGTCGCTATCCACCTTGTCAATTCATCTCAGTATTTTAAATGGCATTATCATGTCCCTCCTGTCCTCTAGTGTTGTTAGTTCGATTTCCCTTGACCTTTCCTCGTAGGACATGCCTCTTAGCTCCGGAACTATTCTTGTAGCAAAGCTTTATATTCTCTCTAATTTCATGACATGCTTTAACAGGTGTAGGTTCCAAACTGGTGCTCATAGTCCAATATGGGCCTGACGTACACTGTGTACAGACTCACAGAGTCTTGAACGATTCCTTAATGAGGTGTCGGAAAGCTATTCTTAGGTTTGCTAGTCGCCGATATGCTGCAGCCTCAGGAGGTATGCTCGGTATTATAATCACCTCCAGATCCTTTTCCTTGAGTGAGGTTTGCAGTCATTGAACCTCCTAGCCTGTACTCCGTCTGCGGTCTTCGTTGCCCTTCCGGAATCTTCATGACTTTGCTCTTGGTGGCGTTAAACTCCAGAATCCAGTTTCTCGACCAGGCTTGCAGCCTATCCAGATCCCTTTGTAGTCCTGCCTGATCGTCATCCGATTTAATTTTGTGTGTATGTGTGTGTGTGTGTTTGTGTTTGTGTGTGTGTGTGTGTGGGTGTGGGTTTGTGTGTTTGTGTGTTTGTGTGTGTGGGTGTGTGTGTGGGTGTAGGTTTGTGTGTGATATGATCTAAACTCCAACATATTACCGCTTAGTTCCCAGAGCTGTCAATATCAGCAGTCACAAACCTTCACTCCAGAGGGAGGAAATTATTCCTTCATCATGCTAATCCCATTAACAGAAAATGTCATGAAATACGGAAGTTACTTTTCTGTAAGCGAACCTCAGAGTGCAGTTCCTTGCCAAACTATCTGGAATAGTAAGTAAGTTTATTCAGGTATACACAAATACATTTACATAGATTATCATACATAGCAGCATATGTGTAGAGAACCCAGGATAACCCAAAAAAGTCAGACACAGTGACTTATTTCGATTGGGGTCTTTTGGAAAAATGTTACACTTGTTGAATCGTTTAATTAGATCTGTTGTCCTATGTATTAATATTTTAAAAGCAAATATTAAGTTGGTCTTGAGTGCCGGGTTGGGGAACACGCTTCAGTAAGTCACCAATGTCGCTGTGTGTCCGCTGGTTCCCGCCTCTGAACTGTCGGTCTGATGGCTCTCTTGCCTTTGTCATGCAAATGAATTATTTGAATTATTTTTTTATTTTTTTTTTTATTCAGAAAATCTAGTTGTGGTGGGCAGTGCACAGTGTCTTACACTGGTCACCTTGTATCATCACATATAATAGCGGCTACTTACCCAAGTATTCTTTGATATTCTTCAACTTTATCATTCTTCTCGGAAACATTCAGAGAATTAAATAGATTTGTGTCTGGTGTAAAGGAAACAGACTTCTGTAATTTTATAAGCAACATCAGAAATTATTGTGTGTTCATAACATTCTCTAACAATTTTTCTTTAATTTGGTTTTTGCCGATTACTTATTTGTTTTTCCACGAGCTCCATTAAGTTCTACCGAGAAAATTAGCAGCAGTCAGCGTTTTCTTTGAAAAACAAAAGTGGGATAAATGTTCAAAAAGTTTTTCATTGGTGATCGTCCTATTGTTTGTTTTTGTTTGCTGGCAACTCTTCTAGATATAAGACATAATTTTTGTGACCGACTGTTTCTTTTCCCTAAGCACCGCCTTGTTCATTCGCTTTTTCTAGTACATTTTTCCAGAAACCTAAACTCTTCATACTTCCTGTTAACATGTATCGTCTTTTCACAAAATTTATTACATAATTTCAAAAACTGAGATATTTCTTAGACTTCAAATGTCGAAGTTTGAAGAGTCCATTTCCCATCTTTGCCGCACATCACTAGCTCTGGCCATTGTTGCAACACATCACTAGCTCTGGCCATTGTTGCAGCACATCACTAGCTCTGGCCATTGTTGCCACACATCACTAGCTCTGGCCATTGTTGCCACACATCACTAGCTCTGGCCATTGTTGCAGCACATCACTAGCTCTGGCCATTGTTGCAGCACATCACTAGCTCTGGCTATTGTTGCAGCACATCACTAGCTCTGGCCATTGTTGCAGCACATCACTAGCTCTGGCCATTGTTGCAGCACATCACTAGTCTGGCCATTGTTGCAGCACATCACTAGCTCTGGCCATTGTTGCAGCACATCACTAGCTCTGGCCATTGTTGCAGCACATCACTAGCTCTGGCCATTGTTGCAGCACATCACTAGCTCTGGCCATTGTTGCAGCACATCACTAGCTCTGGCCATTGTTGCAGCACATCACTAGCTCTGGCCATTGTTGCAGCACATCACTAGCTCTGGCCATTGTTGCAGCACATCACTAGCTCTGGCCATCGTCACTCACAGAGACTAAGGAACAGCTTTCATTATACAAGACACAATTCTGTCATTATCAGTATGAGAAATTCACTTAGTATATAAATATGGTATATCTCTGTCTATAATTGTCACTCTTCACTTATAATTTTAAAAAATCAGTCAAATTATAAAGAACAAAAAAATACACGTTATGTTCCTGTATTTTGCCACTGAAATATTAACCAGTGTTGAAAGCATAAGGGTGTAGCTAATGTGGTAATAAAATTTGTATTTTTTTTTTTTTTTTAAGAAAATTCAAAAATAATCATAAGCAAAATTTTTAGATTTTTAATTTGTTAATAATTGCCATGTCCCTAAAGGCAACGTGTAATTAGTAAAATCGAGAATTCGCGAACATTCGCCACTTTTTTTCAAATTCATATGACTCAGAAAGCTTGGTATGAAGAGAAAGAAATAAACAGAAAAGAGAAGGTAACAGAAAGAAAAGAATTATTATCCTTGGTAACAGTAAGAAGTGGAGGGCCACAACAATCATTATTAAGACCCATATCCTTTCTGGTATGTGTATACGATCTACTAGAAAGAATAGAATTCTAGGTTCAATGTTTGCTGATGAAGTAAAAGTGTCCACAAATAAATATTAACAGAAGACGATGGAGAGAGAGAGAGCGACTGCAGGGAGATTTAGACGAATTGTTTATGTGGTCCACCAAGAGTATTTACTGAAGTTAAATCCTTACACGTACAAGACTATGAAAATTGGAGAAAGGGATAAAATCAAATCCGGATTTAATACTGGTAGTCAAGCAACCCCACATACCGGACAGAGAACATTGGGGAAACATTAAGCTGGCCATCTCACAGAAAGTGGGAAAAGTCCGCATCACATCAGCAACACAAAAAGATGACAAACAAGAGACATATTATCAGTGACCTAAGCACAGTCATTACAGACACAATAGACAGCATTTGTTGGGCAGGTTAGAGACGATGCAGTTCAAGAGTGGAGCCCATAAATTATCAAGGATTAAACTAATTGGAGAAAGCCCATTGGCTTGTAGCCAGACATTTCCTGGAAGTGAGGAGCATGGACTAGGAAGAAACACTTATGAAACTAACCCTTACGTAATTGGAAGAACAGATAATCACGGGATATGAGATCACAACATATATGATACATAAGGGAGAAAAAGTTAGCATATGAGAGTTTCAAAATACATCTGAACAAAATATTGAGGAAAAATTAATTAAATAAGTAGTGAAACCGAAGGATATTTATAATAAGATGGTTTCTGGATTTTAATCATAAAATTAAATAGAAATAAAGAAATATATCCGTTTGGGTTCAGGTCTGTTGGTGAGACAGGAGGTACAAACGGAGAGGTAAGAATAGATGATGGTTGTCTCTGTAGGTGAGTAGGTTCGGAAGAGAGGTGAATCTCCTGGGAGCACAGTTGAAATACCACACTGTAGGTATCAGGAGATGAGATTTGCAACACTCTAACGCCAAGTTAGGAAACTAGAGGAGTTGTTGTGGAATTCCCGTTAAGTCCAGGGAAAATCTTGCTCGTAAGTCATGCGTCTGTCCTGGAGAACCAGTCCAGCGGCAGAGCTGATAATAAAGAAAATATTCTGGTTACCATAAGTCTTAAAACATTTAAGATAGAAAAGGTGTTTCAAGATGACCAAGTCACTACTGGTAACCAAAAAAAACATAATAATCAAACAAAGAAATACTCCTGGTAGAGCGCCTTACCTGATTCGGAGAAGAGTGAAGGTGAAGTGACTTTCCACTCCCCAACCGACACCAGGTAAGAGTCATACTACCAGGAGTAGAAAGTAAAAACCCTCAGACAACCGGGAACAAGAGTTTAGCTCCAGCCCGCTAGATGGAATTGCTGGCTGTAACTCGTTAATAATGCTCCCGGCTGACTGAACAACCGTTACCTTATTTACAACTACTTTTCCCTCACAGAGAGGTTTTTACAAAGTACAAGTGATGCAAGGAGGGAAGAGTATATGGAGAGAAAAAGAGAGGTTAAGAGAGTGGTGAAGCAATGTAAAAAGAGAGCAAATGAGAGAGTGGGTGAGATGTTATCAACAAATTTTGTTGAAAATAAGAAAAAGTTTTGGAGTGAGATTAATAAGTTGAGGAAGCCTAGGGAACAAATGGATTTGACAGTTAAAAATAAGAGAGGAGAGTTATTAAATGGAGAATTAGAGGTATCGGGAAGACGGAGGGAATATTTTGAGGAGTTGTTAAATGTTGATGAAGACAGAGAAGCTGTGATTTCGTGTATAGGGCAAGGAGGAATAACATCTTGTAGGAGTGTGGAAGAGCCAGTTGTGAGTGTGGGGGAAGTTCGTGAGGCAATCGGTAGAATGAAAGGGGGTAAGGCAGCTGGGATTGATGGGATAAAGATAGAAATGTTAAAAGCAGGTGGGGATGTAGTTTTGGAGTGGTTGGTGCTATTATTTAATAAATGTATGGAAGAGGGTAAGGTACCTAGGGATTGTTCCTTTGTATAAAGGCAAAGGGGACAAAAGAGAGTGCAAAAATTATAGAGGAATAAGTCTGTTAAGTATAGCTGGTAAAGTGTATGATAGAGTTATTATTGAAAGAATTAAGAGTAAGACAGAAAGCAGGATAGCAGATGAACAAGGGGGCTTTAGAAAAGGTAGGGGGGGGTGTAGACCAAGTGTTTACAGTGAAACATATAGGTGAACAGTATTTGGATAAGGGTAAAGAGGTTTTTGTTGCATTTATGGATTTAGAAAAGGCGTATGATAGGGTGGATAAGGGGGCAATGTGGCAGATGTTGCAGGTGTATGGAATAGGAGTTAGGTTACTGAAAGCAGTGAAGAGTTTTTATGAGGATATTGAGGCTCAGGTTAGAGTGTGTAGGAGGGAGGGGGACTATTTCCCAGTAAAAGTGGGCCTTAGACAAGGATGTGTGATGTCACCGTGGTTCAATATATTTATAGATGGGGTTGTAAGAGAAGTGAATGCGAGGGTCTTGGCAAGAGGTGTGGGGTTAAAAGATAAAGAATCAAATACAAAGTGGGAGTTGTCACAGTTGCTTTTTGCTGATGACACTGTGCTTTTGGGAGATTCTGAAGAGAAGTTGCAGAGGTTGGTGGATGAATTTGGTAGGGTGTGTAAAAGAAGAAAATTGAAAGTGAATATAGGAAAGATTAAGGTGATGAGGATAACAAAAAGATTAGGTGACGAAAGATTGGATATCAGATTGGAGGGAGAGAGTATGGAGGAGGTGAATGTATTCAGATATTTGGGAGTGGACATGTCAGCAGATGAGTCTATGAAGGATGAGGTGAATCATAGAATTGATGAGGGGAAAAGGGTGAGTTGTGCACTTCGGAGTCTGTGGAGACAAAGAACTTTGTCCATGGAAGTAAAGAGGGGAATGTATGAGAGTATAGTTATACCCGCACTCCTATATGGGTGCGAAGCATGGGTGATGAATGTTGCAACGAGGAGAAGGCTGGAGGCAGTGGAGATGTCATGTCTGAGGTCAATGTGTGGTGTAAATATAATGCAGAGAATTCGGAGTTTGGAAATTAGGATGAGGTGCGGGATTACCAAAACTATTATCCAGAGAGCTGAGGAGAGGTTGTTGAGGTGGTTCGGACATGTAGAGAGAATGGAACGAGACAGAATGACTTCGAGAGTGTATAAATCTGTAGTGGAGGGAAGGCGGGGTAGGGGTCGGCCTAGGATAGGTTGGATGGAGGGGGTAAAGGAAGGTTTGTGTGGGAGGGGCTTGGACTTCCAGCAAGCATGTGTGAGCGTATTTGATAGGAGTGAATGAAGACAAATGGTTTTTAATACTTGACGTGCTGTTGGAGTGTGAGCAAAGTAACATTTATGAAGGGATTCAGGGAAACCGGCAGGCCGGACTTGAGTCCTGTAGATGGGAAATACAGTGCCGGCACTCTGAAGGAGGGGTGTTAATGTTGCAGTTTTATAACTGTAGTGTAAAGCACCCCTCTGGCAAGACGGTGATGGAGTGAATTATGATGAAAGTTTTTCTTTTTTGGGCCACCCTGCCTTGGTAGGAATCGGCCGATGTGTTAATAAAAAAAATTGACAAGGTAGATAAAGAATGTTGGACATGAAATGTACAATAACAAGGGCTCATTACACAGAAGTTGAAAGCCCAGATGAAGCATAGGAATGTTAAGGAATACTTCACTAGGTTAATAGCAGTGATAATGTTGCAAATTTAATAATGGGCAGCTGAATCCGACCACGTACACCGCTTCAAGATGCTAGGAACCAACAACACCAGTCAGTTCTATGTAAAGAGGCAGGGCCAGGAGCTGTGAATCATGGAAGCCCAACTTGGTAAATTTTCACATATTAAACAAAAGTTTTCTTCAAACTATTTAACATTTTTTTAATTAAATTTTATGCTGTTGATGGCTGTCCATTACAGTGAGTAACGAGAGGGAGAGAGACGAGTGGGTCTCACCATCCAGTTGCTGAGGTTATCGTCATTGCTAATTAGTGTTGAAGCCAGCGGTTACTAAGTGGTGTGCATGATGTGCCTCGTTTACTGGCGTTTGTGAATATCGGCTGGGCTCCCGTCTTCCTGGGTCATCCTTTCACTCCATACTGGAGTGCAGGATACAGAGGTAAAGCAATAATCCAGCCAGCGAATTCCAGTGCTCAGTAGGAGCAGCCGACTACACTCACCGTGACCCTGGGCATGTACTGCAACTCTCTGTTTCTTCCTCCAGAATATGGGACCCCCAATTCACTTCCAAAGAACCTTAGCTGCGATATGCTTGTGAATGGTTTCAAGAGTCTTCATATTCGCGCAGCCCGGCCTGGGGTCAGACCCGTGTGTCCATCTGAGCCTCGGTGATCTGGCACTTGGCAGAGGTAGAGATCTAGTTTTCTCTTGAAAACTTGTACATTTGTACTGGCAATATATCTGATGTCCGCTGGTAGCAGCCTGAAAAGTCTTCGACCACGGATGTTGACACAGTGTTCTCTTATCGTGCCCATGGCGTCTCTGCTTTTCACTAAGGCTAATTCACACTTCCTCTCGTATCTCTCACTCTAGTACGTTGTTATGGTATTGTATATTATTCTTGTACATAAAAGCTATTACTTGGATAGCATAAAAATAGGTGAACTTTTATAACCTTTTACTCATGTGCAAGTTGATTGTTCTACCATATTGTATTACTACTACTACAACTAATATTACTACTACTACTACAACAGCAAGCATGTGTGAGCGTATTTGATAGGAGTGAATGGAGGCATATGGTTTTTAATACTTGACGTGCTGTTGGAGTGTGAGCAAAGTAACATTTATGAAGGGATTCAGGGAAACCGGCAGGCCGGACTTGAGTCCTGGAGATGGGAAGTACAGTGCCGCACTCTGAAGGAGGGGTGTAAATGTTGCAGTTTTATAACTGTAGTGTAAAGCACCCTTCTGGCAAGACAGTGATGGAGTGAATGATGATGAAAGTTTTTCTTTTTCGGGCCACCCTGCCTTGGTGGGAATCGGCCGATGTGTTAATAAAAAAAAAAAAAATACTACAACTAATATTACTACTACTACTACCACTAGTATTACACCTCACTCTGAGCCTATATATACCCTCTGTATCTATGTATTGTTTGTAACGGCTTGACAAAGCTCCTGGAGAGTGAAACGTTGCCACAATAAAATGTCACATTAGTTGCACTTGTGTTCTTTTACTTTACATATTGTCGGTAATTCTACCAATATTACTACTACGACTATCACTCCATAACTACTGCTACTACTAATACTTCCACTGCTATTGCCTCCCTTCACTGTCCTTTCTGTCGCTTGTGCCACTATAACTACTCCCCTTACTTTCTGCTACCACTACTACTACTACCACTACTACTACTACTACTATCCACTACCAGCATGACGTCTACCACTACTTCCTCACTTCCGTCTTTCTTCCTCTCTTTGTCCCGTCCATCGCCTATTTAGAAAGGATATAGGAAAACTCTGGTTTGGTAATAGAGCTGTGGATGAGTGGAACAAACTCCCGAGTACCGTCATAGAAGCTAAAACGTTGTGTCGTTTTAAAAATACATTAGACAAATACGTGAGTGAGTGCGAGTGGGACCTGACTGGCTTAGGCCGATGGGTCTGATGCGGTGCTCTTTCCCTCTTAGTTGGACGTGACTTGGACCTGACTGGCTTATGCCACTAGGTGACTTAGACCTGCCTATCATGGGCCAGTAGGCCTGCTGCAGTGCTCCTTCCTCCTTACGGTCACATGAGTGGCTCACTTTCGCGTGTTACTGCCACTTGTAAATGATCATAAGCTGGTTATTTGTGTATTGTTCTAGTCATGGCATTGTGCTTTTTTTTTTTGGTTCCCACTAGTGAAACCGATGAGATGATTTAAAAAAAAACATTATGTCTTATTTATCATCTTATCCGTTTTCTACACCATCTATTCAAACAGAGAACGGTGGAAGATGAGGAGAAGTTTGAGGTAATCAGTCCCTCAAGCCAGGCTGAGGGACTGATTCCCTCAAATTCCTTCTCATCTTCCACGAGTTTTTGTATTGCACTGAGGAAGTCACTGGCCGGCGAAACGTTTCCAGATAAAGGTTACACAAGTGTCTCATTTATCAACTTGTCGATTTTCTAAGTCATTTATACAGCTACCAACACACTACATATGCTGTAAAGGAGGACACACAAAATTCTCCAATCTGACAAGCCATTCGTGTGCCCAGTGATCCAGTCTGACTTGAATTAATTAATTACACTTTGAGTTATTCAGAGAGAGAGGAAGAAATATGTTTAGCAATACTTCAAACGGATTTCCCAGACTGGCCAGTTATTGGTATCTGGTTGTCTTCTGTTTACAAAATAAATATAACGCAGTGACAGTGCAGGTGCAGCGAGATTTGTTTTTTTTTTGTTGTTGCTCTTAGTTCACTTGCCTAAAATGTAAATGTTCAAACAGCGGATAACTAACAAAAAGCATCTGGGAAAAGAAAATATAGGAATTTTAGATATATAGCATTTGAATGTGGATGCTCCCGTGAACTATAATGAGGCATATACAGTATGAATCCTGTCAAAGTCCTCTGGTACCGTTGCCTGCATAACAGGTTTAGTAAAAGGACACAAATGCAACTAATGTGACATTTTATTGTGGCAACGTTTCGCTCTCCAGGAGCTTTCTCAAGCCGTTACAAGCGATAATGGACATAGTGGGCTTATATATACTCTCAAAGTGAGGTGAAATACTAGTGGTGGTAGTAGTAGTGATATTAGTAGTAGTAGTAGTAGTAATACAATACGGTAGAACAATCAACATGCACCTGAGTAAAAGGTGATAAAACAAATACTTGGGTAGTATAACAATAGGTTAGACAAATATTTCTGCTGGAGGTTGAAATATCGAAGGCCTGTAGGAGTGTTCCACATCTACGATGTGCTTGTGTTGAATTAGCAGGAGAGACTATGTGATGGTAGGGTTTACTGTTTTCAGGAGGATTCTTGCTAAGACTTCAGAGATGGTGAAGCTGCCTTTGTTTTGTTTAATTGTGTTAGAAACAGAGATAAGTGCTGATTCAAGGCATTTGCGTCTACGGAAATTAGTTTCTTTGATTACTAGTCGGGCGTCTTTGAATTTAATGAGATGATTGTTGGAATTTGGGTGTTGTACGCAGGCGTTGTTCAGGTTATCGTTTCTGCATGCATTAATGTGTTCATTGATGCGTGTTTCGAGGTTCCTTTCTGTTTCTCCTACATAAATTCTGTCGCAGACTCCGCAGGGTATAGTGTAAACCCCTGCGTTGACTGGTTAATGGTGCTTGGATTTTGTCCTGGTTAGATCCTTTATTGAAGTGCTGGATGCGATGGCGACTCTAGTGTTAGCTTGTGCAAATACTTTAGAAATGTTGGATGCAACCTGGCTGTTGGGAAGAATTATAACTTTGTTTGGAGTGGTGTTGGTGTGTGGAGAATTAATTATCTGAGTTTTCTTCAATAAAGATACCCAAGTGTTGCATATGTGTCTAATTTAACAACTTGTCGGTTCTTTGAACCATTCATCTACATCCTGTCTGACACAGCAACATCTTGAGATCTTGATACAAACGGATTCTTCAACACTTGTCCAACCTTAGGACTAGTGGATGGTACCACTATGACCCCGCCTCCTCCTGCTTCGTCTCATCTGTCTACAGTATATAAGCAACTTCTATTTGCCCTATGCTATTTTGCCCGGCTGGTTTACCTGGCCACCCATGACTTGGAGACACTGCTCCCAGTCCTAGCCACCCACCCGCCCCCTCGATGACGACACCGGAGAACCCCGACGACGACCAAGACTACCCACTACAGGTATTCTTTCTCTCACTTCCTTCTTTCTTATCCCCCATCCTTCTTCTTCCTATGTAGGTAGAACCACAGCCTGAAGTACCAAGATCTGCTGATGAAGATGCGACGTCAGAAGACACTCCCCATCATGGGAAGCCACAGCAAGAAAGAAAGAAAGAAGAGTCAATTATAGCTGATATTATTAGAAGCCATCTAGATAACCATAATTTGATTAATGATACCCAGCATGGATTCACGAGGGGCCGTTCCTGCCTATCTAATTTATTAACCTTCTTCAGTAAAGCTTTTGAGGCTGTTGATCACGATAAAGAATTCGATATTGTTTATTTAGACTTTAGTAAGGCTTTTGATAGAGTACCGCATCAGAGACTGTTAAAGAAAGTGGCAGCTCATGGCATTGGGGGAAAAGTGCTGTCATGGATCGAGTCATGGCTCACCAATAGGAAGCAGAGAGTGTGCATAAATGGGGTTAAATCCGAATGGGGACTTGTAACAAGTGGTGTTCCACAGGGATCAGTCTTAGGCCCATTGTTATTTATAATATATATCAATGACCTTGATGAGGGAATTACTAGTGATATGAGCAAATTCGCCGACGACACGAAGATAGGTAGGATAATTGATTCAAACATAGATGTCATAGAACTTCAGGAAGATTTAGACAAACTTAATTCGTGGTCAGAAAAGTGGCAGATGCAGTTCAATGTAGATAAATGCAAGGTTCTGAAGCTCGGGAGTGTCCATAACCCAAGCACTTATAAGAACATAAGAACATAAGAAAGGAGGAACACTGCAGCAGGCCTGTTGGCCCATACTAGGCAGGTCCTTCACAATCCGTCCCACTAACAGAATATTTGCTCAACCCAATTTTCAATGCTACCCAAGAAATAAGCTTTGACAATTCTACCCACTCATGCGCGAGTCCCACTCAAATCCAACCCCTATCACTCATGAATTTATCCAACCTAAATTTGAAACTACCCAAGGTCCTAGCTTCAATAACCCTACTAGGCAGACTGTTCCACTCATCAACTACCCTATTTCCAAACCAATACTTTCCTATATCCTTTCTAAATCTAAACTTATCTAACTTGAATCCATTATTGCGGGTTCTCTCTTGGAGAGATATCCTCAAGACCTTATTTATATCCCCTTTGTTAATACCCATTTTCCACTTGTATACCTCGATCATGTCTCCCTCATTCTACGTCTTACAAGTGAATGTAATTTTAGGGTCTTCAATCTTTCTTCGTAAGGAAGATTTCTAATGCTATGTATTAATTTAGTCATTCTACGCTGAATGTTTTCTAACGAATTTATGTCCATTCTGTAATATGGAGACCAGAACTGAGCTGCGTAATCTAGGTGAGACCTTACTAATGATGTATAAAGCTGTAATATAACCTCTGGACTTCTGTTGCTAACACTTCTTGATATAAATCCCAGTAATCTATTTGCCTTATTACGTACGCTTAGGCATTGCTGTCTTGGTTTAAGGTTGCTGCTTACCATCACCCCCAAGTCCTTCTCGCAATCTGTATGGCTAAGTTCTACGTTATTTAACTTATAAGTGCTTGGGTTATGGACACTCCCGAGCTTCAGAACCTTGCATTTATCTACATTGAACTGCATCTGCCACTTTTCTGACCACGAATTAAGTTTGTCTAAATCTTCCTGAAGTTCTATGACATCTATGTTTGAATCAATTATCCTACCTATCTTCGTGTCGTCGGCGAATTTGCTCATATCACTAGTAATTCCCTCATCAAGGTCATTGATATATATTATAAATAACAATGGGCCTAAGACTGATCCCTGTGGAACACCACTTGTTACAAGTCCCCATTCGGATTTAACCCATTTATGCACACTCTCTGCTTCCTATTGGTGAGCCATGACTCGATCCATGACAGCACTTTTCCCCCAATGCCATGAGCTGCCACTTTCTTTAACAGTCTCTGGTGCGGTACTCTATCAAAAGCCTTACTAAAGTCTAAATAAACAATATCGAATTCTTTATCGTGATCAACAGCCTCAAAAGCTTTACTGAAGAAGGTTAATAAATTAGATAGGCAGGAACGGCCCCTCGTAATCCATGCTGGGTATCTTTAATCAAATTATGGTTATCTAGATGGCTTCTAATAATATCAGCTATAATTGACTCTAGTAATTTGCCTACAATTGAGGTCAGGCTTATTGGGCAGTAGTTTGACGGTAGTGACTTGTCCCCTGCTTTATAAATAGGAATTACATTAGCCATCTTCCACATATCAGACACTACACCTGTTTGAAGAGATAAATTAAAAATGTTAGATATTGGTTCACAGAGTTCCATTTTGCATTCTTTAAGAACCCTTGCAAAAAGCTCATCAGGACCCGGCGATTTATTTTGTTTCAGTCGGTCCAGCTGTTTCATAACCATTTCGCTAGTGACTGTGATATTACATAATTTATCTTCTTCTGGGCCTCTGTAAAAATTAATTACTGGGATATTATTAATGTCTTCCTGTGTGAAAACCGAGAGAAAATAATTATTAAAAATAGAGCACATATCATTCTCCTTGTCAGTAAGATGCCCAAATTTATTTTTAAGGGACCTATTTTATCCCTAACTTTTTGTTCTATAAAAATGGAAAAACTTTTGGGTTAGTTTTGAATCCCTAGCAACTTTAATTTCATAGTCCCGTTTAGCTTTTCTTATTCCCTTTTTAACGTCCCTCTTAATGTCAGTATACTGATTTATAAGATGACCCTCACCTCTTTTTATGCGCCTATAAATTCCTTTCTTCTGCCCTTAAAGATATTTGAGCCTATTATTCATCCATTTTGGGTCATTTCTACTTGATCTAATTTCTTTATACGGGATAAATGTTCTTTGGGCAGCCTGTATAGTGTTAAGAAAACTGTCATATTGATACCTCTCTTCTTCACCCCAGTCCACAGTTGATAAGTGTTCTCTAAGTCCATTATAATCTGCTAAGCGAAAATCTGGGACCATTACTGAATTATCCCTACTATCATACATCCATTCAATGCTAAAGGAAATTGACTTGTGGTCGCTTGAGCCGAGTTCCTCTGTAATTTCTAAATTATTAACAAGGGTTTCCTTGCTTGCCAGAACCAAGTCAAGTAGGTTATTTCCCCTTGTAGGTTCTGTTACAAACTGCTTCAAAAAGCAATCCTGAACTACTTCTAAAAAGTCGTTAGATTCTAACAAAAAGTCGTTAGATTCTAACTAAAAAGTCGTTAGATTCTAACTAAAAAGTCGTTAGATTCTAACTAAAAAGTCGTTAAATAACGTAGAACTTAGCCATACAGATTGCGAGAAGGACTTGGGGGTGATGGTAAGCAGCAACCTTAAACCAAGACAGCAATGCCTAAGCGTACGTAATAAGGCAAATAGATTACTGGGATTTATATCAAGAAGTGTTAGCAACAGAAGTCCAGAGGTTATATTACAGCTTTATACATCATTAGTAAGGCCTCACCTAGATTACGCAGCTCAGTTCTGGTCTCCATATTACAGAATAGACATAAATTCGTTAGAAAACATTCAGCGTAGAATGACTAAATTAATACATAGCATTAGAAATCTTCCTTACGAAGAAAGATTGAAGACCCTAAAATTACATTCACTTGTAAGACGTAGAATGAGGGAGACATGATCGAGGTATACAAGTGGAAAATGGGATTAACAAAGGGATATAAATAAGGTCTTGAGGATATCTCTCCAAGAGAGAACCCGCAATAATGGATTCAAGTTAGATAAGTTTAGATTTAGAAAGGATATAGGAAAGTATTGGTTTGGAAATAGGGTAGTTGATGAGTGGAACAGTCTGCCTAGTAGGGTTATTGAAGCTAGGACCTTGGGTAGTTTCAAATTTAGGTTGGATAAATTCATGAGTGAGAGGGGTTGGATTTGAGTGGGACTCGCGCATGAGTGGGTAGAATTGTCAAAGCTTATTTCTTGGGTAGCATTGAAAATTGGGTTGAGCAAATATTATGTTAGTGGGACGGATTGTGAAGGACCTGCCTAGTATGGGCCAACAGGCCTGCTGCAGTGTTCCTCCTTTCTTATGTTCTTATGTTCTTAAGAAGATGACCGACACCCTCTACCCAGGGGGCCAATGCCAGGTCACCATTTGGAGAAGACCCGGGCCGGATGTACCGGCGAACATACAACAACAATAGTGTTGAAAGAGAGAGCTAGCTCGGTTTGCCAGACTGATGTCGGGTTTGCCTTGTCCCATGTGGTTGTAGAAGGTGTTGAAGTCTGGGCCGAGGTGAATTAGGTGTTTATGGTTTGTGAAGTTGAGTAATTGGTGATCAATTTGGTTGTTACTGGTGTGTTGAAAGGCGTTGTGTTTGGCATGCATGTCAGCTAGTAGGTATGTTGGTGTAGTTGAAGACTAAGGAAAGGTCGTGTATGTTGAGAATAGTGTTAGGGCGAGCATAGGTAGTGAAGAAGATGAAGGGGCCAAGATGGGTGTATATTCTGACCGCATGACAGTGTTGGTGAATAAAAGGGATTGGGAGAAATTCATGTTTTATGTTGGATTTGACAAGGATGGCAACCCCATCGTGGGGATCGTAGGGGAACTGTAGTGCAGTATAAC
The DNA here is from genome assembly GCA_009830355.1 of Cherax destructor. NCBI lineage: Eukaryota > Metazoa > Arthropoda > Malacostraca > Decapoda > Parastacidae > Cherax > Cherax destructor. The sequence continues at coordinate 41,745 of WNWK01008197.1, read as the reverse complement.
CATAATGACGGATACGCTGAGGGGCTTTGAGGCAGGTGCTGTTTAGTAAGACAATATCTGGCCTCTCTGCTTCAAGGAGTTCGGCCAGTAGGTGTCTAATTATAAAGTAAGAACGCACGTTGAACTGAATCACCTTAAACATGATTTAATGGTTTCGTTGTAGCAAAGTTAATGTTAAGGGAGGAGTTTAGATTAAAGCTTGTGATAGGGGTGCCATCGGTGGATGTGTGTTTGTGGGTGTTACGGACCCGCTTCCTGGAGGGGAAGGAAGAGATGGATCTGGTTTTATGTTCTTTGGTCTGTCTGTCAGAAGTTTAGGATTGAGTGGTTTTTGTCTGGAAGAGGTGGAGTTGGACCTGGATGAAGTCTTGGATGTGGTGGAGGAGTAGGCGAAGGTGGTTGCAGAGGAAGTGGAAGCTTTGATAAGGGATGAGGTGGGGGAAGGGGTGGTCGTAGCGGCAGCAGTAACGGTGTTGGTGGGAGGGGTGGATGTGAAGAGGGGTAGGGGAGGAGGGGAGTTAGTGGGGGTAGGAATAGGGATGGTGGGAGAGATGTCAGAGGGAGGGGTTGTAGGGGGCTCAGAAGAAAAGCAGGAAGGAGGGATAATTAGCGTGGGAAGATTGTTAGCAGACAAGATTAGGTTAAGGATATGTGAGTAGTCTGATTGGTAAGCTTGAGAGATTACCATCGCAGAGTAAGCAGCAGTGGCGACTTGACAGTTAGTTTTGTAGTCTATTGTGGGTATAGGTGTAGGTGGAGAGGTGCTTGTAGTCTGTGTGTTGGTGTTTGATGTGTGTAGAATAGAAAAAGGGTTTGAGGTAGAAGAGGTAGACCAAGTGCGTGGAGTAGCCCAGGCATTGTGGGTGGGGGAGGGAGGTTTGGTAGGGGAGAGAGTTGCAGAGAAGGGGTTGGGGAGGGAGGGGGGTTGGCTTGCTCTGAGGGAGGAGAGAATGTTTTTTCTAGTAGGGCAGGAATTTGCAACTGCAGTGTGTGACCCACCGCAGTTAGAACATTTAAGGGAGAGGTTGTAGGTATTCCAGAAGTGGCCAGTTGCTGAACATCTGGAGCAGATTTGTGTGGCTGTGCATGCGTTTTTGTCTTGGCCGAATTTGTAGCATTTTAGACATTGTGTGATGGGGTGGAAGTTTGGAGTGAAGAGTGTGTTTGGAGGAATGCGCATAGTCTTGGCAAGGATTCCTTGGTTGAAGAGAATAGAGGCGTCAGAAGGAGTTGAACAGCGTATTTTGAGGATGGTAGAGTTATCAGGTCTGTAAATATCGTCAACAGAGACTTTGTTCTTAGTACTAATGTCTTTGATTAAGTCTTCTTTGTCTGTGTCATAGGCAGTCAGGAGAGAATAGTCTACATGTTTATCAATGATTGTACTTTTGGCACAGTGCTCAGGAGTCCAAATAATGGTGAACCCCGCGTCTAGCAGTTTTTCTCTGGTCGAGGTTGAGGTGTAAGTTTCGTAGGATTGTCTGTCAAGGAGTTTGAAGCCTGAGTTGGTTTTAAACATTTTAAGTTGAGGTTCGCCAGTGATCTGGAATAATAAATTTTCAGGACAGTTAGTGGCATCAGAATTAGAGTATTTGAGGTTCAGCGAGAGAGAATTGGATTTGGAAGAGGCAGAGGTAGGATAGGCCTTTGAGGCAGAAAAAGGCAGTAGAGGGGGAGTGGGAAGGGGGAGGGAGGTGGAAGACATCGAAGGCGTAAAGATGACTAACAATTGTGGCGGTGACAAATGGCCAAATCTGTCACTGGAGACGCAGGACACTGAGGAGGTGAACTGTAGTTTGATCAAAGGTGATCTGTACTCAGATCAGAGGTGATCTGTACTTGAGATCAGAGGTGATCTGTACTTAGCTCAGTGAGGACGTGTCTAGGGTTCTCTGTGGACTGAACCACTTTTGCTCTGTGAAGTGAACCAAGATGCCGTCCATTGAGCAACTTTACCAGCAGCTTAAGGAGGAATTGAGGGTAGCGAAGATTGAGATACGGCGATTGACGGAGGAAAACAAGAGGATTCGTAGTAGTCCTCCTGTTGTGAGTCCTCAGGTCAAGAAGGGAACCTGGGCAGTGGCCGGACTTCATGGAACGAAGTTGAAGATCAAGAAAACGAATGGAGAGGTAGAAATGATGAAGAAGAAAGAGAATGCTGTGGAAACTGTTGTGGAAACATCGAACACCTTCTCCGTGATACCCGATGAATGTGAGTCGACTACTGGGAATGTCACGACGAACGACACCAAGGAAGGTAAAAACATTGTTGTTGTTGGGGATAGCCAGGTTAGGTATATGGATAGGGCATTCTGCTTGAAGGATAGGAGTAGGAGACAGAGGGTTTGCTTGCCTGGGGCTGGGATGGAGGATATTGTTAGCCGGATTGACAACATCATGAACGGTAATGGGATGAATCCTATTATCTGCCTCAGTGCTGGAGGCAATGATGTAGGCAAGCGTAGAAGTGAGGATTTAGTTAGAAGGTACAGGACAGCAATAGACATAATTAGGAAGAAGGGAGGGTGCCCTGTTATATGTGGCATTTTGCCAAGAAGGGGTGTTGTAAATGAATGACTGTCCAGAGCGATTGGTATAAATTGCTGGCTGGACAAACACTGTAAGGATAATGCAGTCCCATTCATTGACAAATGGGACCACTTCTATGGCTGAAATGACATGTATGCCAGGGATGGGGTTCACTTATCCAGGGCAGGTGTAGAATTTCTCTCTAGCTCAGTTGAGAATGTTGTTAGGGCTTTAAACTAGGATTAGTTAGAGGTATGGGTTTAGGAATAGTGAATAATGAGGGTGAGGATAAATGTAAGGTACTAGTCCTTGGTAATGAAAATATCCCTCTAATTTATAAACTAGGTGAAGTAGAGATTGATCATACAGAATGTGAAAAAGACTTGGGAGTCATTGTAAGCAAAAATCTAAACCCAAGACAACAGTGCCTAAGTGTGCGCAATAAGGCTAACAGATTACTAGGATTTATTTCAAGAAGTATAAGCAACAGAAGTCCAAAAGTTATTTTACAGCTCTATACATCACTATTGAGACCTCATTTGGATTATTCAGCTCAGTTTTGGTCTCCTTACTACAGGATGGATATAGATTCATTGGAGAACATACAAAGAAGAATGACTAAAATGATTTACAGTATAAGAAATCTCCCGTATGAAGATAGACTTAGAGCGTTGAATCTCCACTCTCTGGAGAGACGTAGAATGAGGGGAGATATCATCGAGGTGTACAAGTGGATGATGGGCATAAACAAAGGAGATATTAATAAAATACTGAGGATATCGAACCAAGTAAGAACCAGAAATAACGGACTTAAATTGGATAAATTTAGATTTAGAAAGGACATAGGCAAGTACTGGTTTTCGAACAGAGTTGTAGATGCGTGGAACAATCTTCCGAGTAGGGTGATAGAGGCTAGGACCTTGGGTGGCTTTAAAAAGAGATTGGACAAATATATGAGTGGAAGGGGCTGGGTTTGATTGGTGTCGTGGGTGCAGGAGTGAATTCTTAGGTAGTGGTGGTTTTGATAAGGACCTGCCTTATATGGGCCAGTAGGCCTTCTGCAGTGTTCCTCCATTCTTATGTTCTTGTATGCCCTGAGAGGAGAGGCAACACTGGATGTGAGTGGCGAGAATAGGCAACGCTAGCTGTATGGCTTGGAGACTTCAGGCAACAACAGGAGTGCAGAGGAAGGCTTCCTGCCCTTGGGTAGGCAGCCCCCAACGCACCAATCCTGATGGTGAAGATGAAGACGAAGGTCCAGCAGCACCACTCTAAAGGAAAAGTCACTTCCAAACACTGGGTAATTAGAGGCGAAATCGATGATGCACAGCGAGATCGTTGGAGTTGGTGTGTTCAGCACCGGAGGTGTGGACATTATCGACGATGTGATGATGTGTGATCCGCTTCCTCTACAACACACAGATTTAATCAAGTCCGATTAGATCTCACTTACCTCAGAAACAACATTCTACACAGTCTAGACCAAGACCACAACTCTCATTGGTCACAGCTCATACTACAAGCAGACAAACAGCGAATTAAAAACACCAAAGCCTTCTGGAACTTTATTAAAAAAATCAGAGGCACCACACCCACCAACAAATTCAAATACATCAGTCACAACAGCACACACATCTCAGACCCGCAGGCTGCTACTAACATCTTTAAACACGTCTGGGAGAACATCTTCCACCCTCACCCCCATCCCTAACGCCATCCAACACATTCAGAACATAGAACACTGGAACACTACACACACACACGAAACAACACCAGACAGCCACATCCATCTGGACTCTCTTACCTCCTCCCAAGAACTCGACACTCTCTTCAGACACCTACCTCCTAAGGCTCCTGGAGCCTCTGGCCTAAACCATATTATCCTAAAACACCTTCCTGACTATCATTACTGCCTACACAAACCTCCTCAATGCCTCTCTTGCTTCTGGTTACTTCCCTTCACTCTTCAAAGCTGCTACCGCTATCCTCCTTCCCAAACCCAATAAAGACCACTCTGACCCTAGAAACTATCGCCCCATCAGCCTCCTCGAAACATTAGGTAAACTCTTTGAAAAACTCATCAACCATCGCCTTCGCAGATACCTGGAACACAACTCACTTCTTTCTGATGGCCAGTTTCGCTTCAGAACTCACAGATCCACACAGGATGCCATTAACATCATTCTTAACTACATCCATATAAACACAAAACAAAGAAACAGGACAGCCCTGGTTGCAAAAGACGTTGAAAAAGCTTTTGACACAGTATGACACGAAGGGCTCAAGCACAAATTCTGCACTAACTTTAACCTGCCTCTCACTGCTCGTAAACTCCTCTGCAATTTCCTTGACGGCCGCACCATGAGAATCAAATTCCAAGGCTGCTACTCAGACTACTTTACACTAAATGCTGGAGTACCCCAGGGATCTGTCCTCTCCCCTAACCTCTACATTTTATACACTAACGACATTCCAACACCTGTATACCACACCTCCATCACACTAGCCTATGCAGACGACATTACACAACTCACCACTCACGCCAATATAGATACACTCTCACACAAAACACAAAATGAGGTCGACAGGATTGCCTTATGGGAACAGAAATGGAGGATCAAAACCAATGCAGCTAAATCCAGCATTACATATTTTAACTACAGGAAACGTGATCCTCCATTACCTGTCGAGCGCAGAACAGCTGAGACCCGCACCTACATCCCCATCACACAATCTGTCACAGTCCTTGGCATTAACTACACCTCTGCAAATCCCTAATACGTCCGCTGATAACTTACTCTCCTCTAGCCCTCTCTCTTGCAGCCAAAACAAACTTACTTAAAATGCAGCGTGTCCAGAACAAGGCTCTGCGCTGGGTGCTTGATGTCAGATGAGAAGACTTCGCCACAAGCGAGTCTCTCCATGCCCAGTTAGACATCCCTGGGCTGAATCTGTACTGGAAGTCGCTCAGTGACAGACAGATAGACAAACTTGAGACACGACATGACTACTGGACCTCTCTCCTTGACGAAGACATTCGCAGACCCACAAACCAACACAACCTTTTCTACTCCTTGTATGATCCTGCTCCTAACCCTATTTTCAAATAACATTTTGATTCTATGACAGGTACCTTGAGCTGTTCGTCCCTCTGACCCACTTTCGCCTTAGCTGCTGGGTTAAGCCCTGGCTCAATTTCTACACTCTTCTCTAGCGCTAATCTATGCTTGTCCCGCCCTCCCCGTTCACCCCACTGGAGTCTCACCAACAGGAGAGCCTGATATTCTTGTTATTAAGTCTGTCCCACGATCGCTTTAGCTGCTGGGTTAAGCCCTGGCTCTATTTCTACGACTAAGAAGACTCCTCTCCAGCGCTATTCTTCGTCTGTCCCGTCTTCCCCGCTCATCCCATTGGGATCTTACCTGAACTTATTCATTCATTCATCCGTTGTGTTAGTGTGACTTTGTAAATGGTCCAAGTCGGACCGAAACGTCGTCGTAAGCTCCTCTCTTTTATATGTGCGGGTTGTGTGTGTATTGTTCCAGTCACGGTATTGTGCCTTTTTTGTTATGTTTATATATTTGGCTTCGCTTAGCCCCATCAAGAACGATTTTTCCATATTAATATTGCAGTAACTGGATAATGTTATGAAATGTAATAAATATCCATGTCTTTAGGTCTTCTTACGCTAATAATGTATATTTGTTTGATTACAGTTGACTTGTGAGGTTTCTTTTGTTTTCGAATGTAATTCCGTAGCGTATGAGGAAGTTATATTAGTTGGTGTGTGGCAGGAGGACTGCATGACGGGAGGAAGGGAAGGCTGGATGGACTGGTGGGGAAAATGGAAGAAAGGTGGAGGGCAGAGATGGAGTTAAGGAAGAATAGATGAGGGAATGGGGACAGGAAGAATAAACGAGAAAGTGACGGGAGAGTTGGAGGAAAGGCGATTGAAACTAGCGGGAAGGACGGTGGATGGAAGGGAAGGACGGCTGGCGTAGGTAGGGACAAGTATTAGGGATGGAGAAAGGAATGAAGGCGGTCTCATCACGGGTGAGATGAAGGAAAGAAGGGAGGGAGGCAGGGAATGATGAGAGGGAAAGAAGAAAGGAAGAAATGGCAGGAGGGACAGAGAAACGGCGGAGTAATGGAGGGAGAGAGGGAGAACGACACCTGACCCCATTAGCATGGGTGTAGGTGTGGCGTACCACGCAGCGAGTGACACAAACCTTGTGTTTGCACTCAGTGTCACGTATTTGATACTAGTGTTTGATTCACTCGGTGTCCTCTCCCCTACTCCACCTACCACCCCAGTAATATTATATATTACACTTTAAAACATAAATACGAGAATCTACATTGTATTAAAACATAATGAAGGAATGTTACCTTCCTTATGTACGCAACTATCTGCAAGTGTTAGGTCAATACACATCCTAAATTTCGTTAGTAATCAGTATAACTGATATTTCGCCATCTATTAGTGCTGATATACTGTTTATATGGTGGAATGCTCACTCACAGAATCAGTTATAAGAGGAATGATGAGTGAATATCCACAAGTTATAAGAGGAATGATAAGTCAATACCCACATGTTATAAGAGGAATGATAAGTCAATACCCACATGTTATAAGAGGAATGATAAGTCAATACCCACATGTTATAAGAGGAATGATGTGAATACCCACAAGTTATAAAAGGAATGATAAGTGAATACCCACAAGTTATAAGGGAAGTGATAAATGAATACCCACAAGTTATAAGGGGAGTGATAAATGAATACCCACAAGTTATAAGGGGAATGATAAGTGAATACCCACAAGTTATAAGAGGAATGATGTGAATACCCACAAGTTAAAAGAGGAATGATGTGAATACCCACAAGTTATAAGAGGAATGATAAGTGAATACCTACAAGTTGAAATACAAAAAAAAAAAAAAAAATTTAATGCGTTATGAAAACTGTTTTAAAGTGTTTTATTTTTCATATGAATAGCACTACCTATTATTATTATTATTATTATTATTATTTTATTATTATTATTATTATTATAATTATTAATTAATCATTATTATGAACTAATCATTATTATAAACTGATTATTATTATTATTATTATTATTATTATTATTATTATTATTATTATCGAAGGAGTACTTTTCTATTTTATTTCGCTCAAAACACTACAACGTCTCATCCAATCGGCTGTAGATTTTCAAGATTTGTGTACGGTAACGGGGACCAAATTCTAGGAAAAACTGGCATGCTAACGTGCCTTTTGACTAAAGTTATGGAAGCCATTCGTAGAATCCTGGAGTGGCTCGGATAACTTCCAAAATCCTTAGTGGCGGAGCTTCGAGCGTTCACAAAAGTCGCCACAAAATACAGTGACAGCGGAGAGTGAAATTCAGAAGTGTAGGAGCAGATATGATGATTTTTATGTGTGAAATTGTGTGAAATTTTTATTTAATTTAAATCACGTTAAATAAATTTCAGTTCACCTCTGTGGTGGAGCTTAGGGTCAGGATGTTGCTTATAAAGTTTCGTTTGCGTGTAAGCAAACTCATCTGATTGTTGATGTAGTAAAATAGTTAAAAATCAACAACTTGGAATCGTTGGATTCCTCGCCATAACTAGAGAATAACTCATCTGATCGGCTTCAAATTATTAGCAATGGCGTGGTTTTCTTAACACAAGGCTCACAATCTCATTAGCCGCCGTAAGTCGTAATTTATTGAATAAATACGGATATTCATTGCTACTTCACGGACTTCATTGCTTCTTCAATAATAAATGCTCCTTTTAATTGACGATGTGTTCTGTAATTGGGAGAACAAATAAGTCTAACCTGATTAGAAGCAAATTTGAAATTTTACTGAAATAGTTAAAAAAAAAACTTGGAATTGTTGGAATCTGATCAATTATTAAAGGATGCATTTCTGATCGGCATCAAACTTTTACCGCTGGTTGGCTTTACTGAAACACCTTGTCACTCACTTTGCGATTGTAAATTTCAATTTGCCAGTAATAACTAGTGAATGCCTCTTCTGATCAGCTTCAAACCCTAAATGGCGGTGTATCGAAGTGTTTTTATATTTAATTGGAACTGTGTTGGTGCTAGGTTTCCATTTTTGCCAATTTTATGAAAATGGATTTAAAAAAAATCCAAATAAAATGCTTTTCATTACATAATTATAGAGAATTTTAAAATTAATGCAATTGCAAAAAGAAAAACTGAAAATATATTTTAAACTCACATTTCTAAAGTGTTTTTAAATTTTCTGAGCGTGATGCTAGAGCCGACCCTCCGTCAGCTACAGGCTGCTAATATTTATCATCGAAGGTTTTCGTTAAATATTTCAGAACGGCTTGTTCAATAGTCTTCACATTTTAAACACTGGTCAACTGGTACAAGGTGAAGGGATGTACAGCAATTGATTTGCGCAGGTTCTCTTTGCTCAGTGTTATATGGATCATTCCTAAAATTAAATTCCATGGGGTTGCTGCACAGTGTTTCGTATTCGCTATTGTAGGTATCACTGTTACACTGACTATTGTTTTTATGTGCACATGCATATGACGGTGGTAGTGGTGGTTCATGGTTTTGAGGATGGTAGTTATAGTGGAAGTGGTAGTGTGCTGTTTAAGTTGGTAGAGTAGATGGTATTTTCATGCATACATGCGCATATGTGTGTCCAACACAACCACTACCATCACTGGCAATACCACCAGTATCACCACCACCTCCATCACCACCACCTCCATCACCACCACCTCCATCACCACCATCTACACTACCAACATAAACAGCACACTACCACTTCCACTATAACTACCAACCTCAAAACCATATATATATAGGTATAGTAGGTTGGTAGACAGCAACCACCCAGGGAGGTACTACCGTTCTGCCAAGTAAGTGTAAAACGAAAGCCTGTAATTGTTTTACATGATGGTAGGATTGCTGGTGTCTTTTTTTCTGTCTCATAAACATGCAAGATTTCAGGTACGTCTTGCTACTTCTACTTACACTTAGGTCACACTACACATACATGTACACGTTTATGTTTACACACTCATCTGAGTTTTTTCTTTGATTTTATCTTAATAGTTCTTGTTCTTATTACTTTTCCTTTCATATCCATGGGGAAGTGGAATAAGAATCTTTCCTCCGTAAGCCATGCGTGTTGTAAAAGTCAACTAAAATGCCGGGAACAATGGGCTAGTAACCCCTTTTCCCGCATAACTTACTAAAAAGAAAAAAAAGAAAACCGTCAAAGTGGGATGTTTGAATGTGCGTGGATGTTGTGCCAATGATAAGAAAGAGATGATTGTGGATGTTATGAATGAAAAGAAGCTGGATGTCCTGGCTTTAAGTGAGACAAAGCTGAAGGGGGTAGGAGAGTTTCAGTGGGGAGAAATAAATGGGATTAGTTCAGGAGTTTCAAACAGAGTTAGAAATAAAGAAGGAGTAGCAATAATGTTGAAGGATAAGTTATGGCAGGAATAGAGGGAATATAAATGTATTAATTCAAGGATTATGGGGTGTAAAATAAGGGTTGGATGTGAAAAGTGGGTTATAGTAAGTGTTTATGCACCTGGAGAAGAGAGAAGTGTAGATGAGAGAGGGGGATTTTGGGAAATGTTGAGTGAGTGTGTGGGGAGTTTTGAACCAAGTGAGAGAGTACTTGTGGTTGGGGATCTTAATGCTAAAGTGGGTAAACATGTTGTGGAGGGAGTAGTAGGTAAATTTGGGGTGCCAGGGGTAAATGAAAATGGGGAACCTTTAATTGAGCTATGTGTAGAAAGAGCTCTGGAAATAAGTAATACATATTTTATGAAAAAGAAGATAAGTATACAAGGTATGATATAGCACATAATGAAAGTAGTTTGATAGATTATGTATTGGTGGATAAAAGGTTGATGGGTAGGCTTCAGGATGTACATGTTTATAGAGGAGCAACGGATATATCGGATCATTATTTAGTTGTAACTACAGTTAGAGTAAGAGGAAGATGGGACATAAGGAAAATGGCAACAGCAAGTAACAGAGAGGTAAATTGTATAAACTAAGGGAGGAGAAAGTTAGGGTGAGATATATGCAACTTTTGGCAGAAAGGTGGGTAATTGCAAGTATGAATAGGAGGGGGGGGATGTTGAAGAGGGTTGTGATTGTTTTAAAAAGGCAGTATTAGAATGTGGGGCAGAAGTTTGTGGGTATAGGATTGGTGGGATGATGAAGTAAAGGGTGTGATAAAAGAGAAAAAGGTAGCTTATGAGAGGTTTTTACAAAACAGAAGTGTTGTAAGAAGAGCAGAGTATATGGAGAGTAAAAGAAAGGTGAAGAGAGTGGTGAGAGAGTGCAAAAGAAGAGCAGATGAAAGAGTGGGAGAGGCTTTTTTAAGAAATTTTGCTGAAAACAAGAAAAAAAATTGGAGTGAGAGAAACAAGGTAAGAAAGCCTAGGGAACGAATGGATTTGTCAGTTAAAAACAGAGTAGGGGAGTTAGTAGATGGGGAGCTGGAGGTATTGGGTAGATGGCGGGAATATTTTGAGGAACTTTTAAATGTCAATGAAGAAAGGGAGGCGGTAATTTCATGCACTGGTCAGGGAGGTACAACATCTTCTAGGAGTGAGGAAGAGCAGGATGTGAGTGTGGGGGAGATGCATGAGGCATTACGTTCAATGACAGGGGGTAAAGCAGCTGGAACTGACGGGATCATGACAGAAATGTTGAAAGCAGGGGGAGATATTGTGTTAGAGTAGTTGGTATTTTTGTTTAATAAATGTATGAAAGAGGGGAAGGTACCTAAGGATTGGCATAGAGAGTGTATAGTTCCTTTATATAAAGGGAAGGGTGACACAAGATATTGTAAAAATTATAGGGGAATACGTTTACTGAGTATACCAGGTAAAGTGTACGGCAGGGTTATTATTGAAAGAATTAGAGGTAAGACAGAGGGTAGGATCGCAGATGAGCAAGGAGGTTTTAGAGTGGGTAGGGGATGTGTAGATCAAGTGTTTACATTGAAGAATATATGTGAACAGTATTTAGATGAATGTAAGGAAGTTTTCATTGCATTTATGGATTTAGAAAAAGCATATGATAGAGTGGATAGGGGAGCAGATGTTGCTGTAAAGAGTTTTTATGAGGATAGTGAGGCTCAGGTTAGGGTGTGTAGGAGGGAGATTACTTTCCGGTAAAAGTAGGTCTTAGACAGGGATGTGTGATGTCACCATGGTTGTTTAATATATTTATAGATGGGGTTGTAAAAGAAGTAAATGCTAGGGTGTTGGGGAGAGGAGTGGGATTAAATTATGAGGAATCAAATACAAAATGGGAGTTGACACAGTTACTTTTTGCTGATGATACTGTGCTTTCGGGAGATTCTAAAGAAAAATTGCAGAGGTTAGTGGACGAGTTTGTGAGGGTGTGTAAAGGTAGAACGTTGAAAGTGAACATAGATAAGAGTAAAGTGATGAGGGTATCATACGATTTAGATAAAGAAAAATTGGATATTACATTGGAGAGAGGGAGTATGGAAGAAGTGAATGTTTTCAGATATTTGGGAGTTGAATTGGCAGTGGATGGGTTTATGAAGGATGAGGTTAACTATAGAATTGATGTAGGAAAAAAGGTGAGTGGTGCGTTGAGGTATCTGTGGAGACAAAAAACGTCATCCATAGAGGCAAATAAGGGAATGTTCGAAAGTATAGTGGTACCAACACTTTTATATGGATGTGAAGCATGGGTTGCAAATGCTGCAATGAGGAGGCGGCTGGAGGCAGTGGAGATGTTCTGCCTAAGGGCAATGTGTGGTGTAATTATTATGCAGAAAATTCGGATTGTGGAAATTAGGAGAAGGTGTGGAGTTACTAAAAGTATTTGTCAGAGGGCTGAAGAGGGGTTGTTGAGGTGGTTTGGTCATTTAAAGAGAATGGAACTCTATCAAAAGCCTTACTAAAGTCCATATACATAATATCATATTCATTACCATGATCTACCTCCTCAAACACCTTAGTGAAAAACGTTAGTAAATTCGTAAGACAGGAACGCCCCTTAGTAAAACCGTGTTGAGATTCATTAATCAATTTATGCATTTCAAGATGGCCACGAACTGCCTCGGCAGTTATTGATTCCATAAATTTCCCCACTATGGTGGGAAAATTTATGGAAATGCATAAATTGAAATGCATAAATTTTCCCACTATGGTGGGAAAATTTATGGAATCAATAACTGCCGAGGCAATTCGTAGCCATCTTGAAAGACATAAATTGATTAATGAATCTCAACACGGTTTTACTAGGGCGTTCCTGTCTTACGAATTTACTAACTTTTTTCACTAAGGTGTTTGAGGAGGTAGATCATGGTAATGAATATGATATTGTGTAATAATATTGGTAGAATTACCGACAATATGTTAAGTAAAAGGACACTAATGCAACTAATGTGACATTTTATTGTGGCAACGTTTCGCTCTCCAGGAGCTTTCTCAAGCTTGAGAAAGCTCCTGGAGAGCGAAACGTTGCCACAATAAAATGTCACATTAGTTGCATTAGTGTCCTTGTACTTAACAATATGATATTGTGTATATGGACTTCAGTAAGGCTTTTGATAGAGTTCCATTCTCTTTAAATGACCAAATCACCTCAACAATTCCTCTTCAGCCCCCTGACTAATACTTTTAGTAACTCCACACCTCCTAATTTCCACACTACGAATTCTCTGCATAATATTTGCACCACACATTGCCCTTAGACAGGACATCTCCACTGCCTCCAGTCGCCTCCTCGCTGCAGCGTTTACAACCCAAGCTTCACACCTATATATGAGTGTTGGTACCACTATACTTCGTACATTCCCTTCTTTGCCTCCATGGATAACGTGTTTTGTCTCCACAGGTACCTCAATGCACTATAGTTCGAAGCTTAGGACCTGTCACCTGACTTGTAAATAGGTATTACATTTTCCATTTTCCACTTATCAGGCACTATGCCAGTTTGTAGTGATATGTTGAAAAGATTAGCCAAAGGTTTGCGAAGTTCCTTTTTACATTCCTTTAAAACCCTTGCAAACAATTCATCAGGGCCTGGGGATTTGTTAGGTTTTAATTTCTCTATTTGTCTGAGGGCCATGTCACCAGTTACACAAATCGTGCATAGTTTATTATCGTCCTGTTCTACATAATTTATTATTTCTGGAATTTCGCTAGTATCTTCCTGAGTAAAAACTGAGAGGAAGTAAGTATTGAAAATTTCACACATATCCTTATTACTGTCAGTGATCTGACCTGAGTTACTCTTAAGTGGGCCTATCTTGACCCTAATATTACTACTGTATACCTGAAAGAACCCTTTTGGGTTAGTCTTCGAATCCCTTGTGACATTAGCCTCATAATCCCTTTTTGCTTTTCTTATTCTTTTTTTTATTTCTCTCTTTAATTGAATATATTAATTTCTTAACTGCCCATCCCCTCTTTTGATACACCTAAATAGGCCTCTCTTTTGACCAGTGAGATGTTTTAATCTATTGTTCATCCATTTAGGGTCATTTTTGTTAGATCTAATTTCCCTACTCGGAACAAAAGTTGTCTGGGCAGCTAAACTATACTCTGAAAAACGTCATATTGGCAACCAACATCACCTACCTGACCCATAGTCAGGTCATTCCAATTTAGCCCACCCAGGTAATTTCTCAGTCCCATGAAATCGA
>WNWK01008197.1:0-22500 GCA_009830355.1 Cherax destructor | reverse complement strand
ACTTAAAGCTCAGCACCATATGGTCACTGGCTCCAGGGGCTCTCGTGTGTTATGTCTTCAATATCTGAGCTGTTCAGGGTGAATACAAGGTCCAGTCTTGCTGGTTCATCTTCTCCTCTCACTCTGGTCGTGTCCCTGACATGTTGGTGCATCAGGTTTTCCAGTACCGCGTCCATCATCTTGGCTCTCCAAGTTTCTGGACCCCCACGTGGATCTTGGTTCTCCCAGTCGATCTCCCTGTAGTTGAAATCGCCCATGACCAGTAGCTTCGCTCTGCTCATGTGCGCTTTTCTTGCCACCTCCGCCAGAGTGTCCACCATCGCTCTGTTGTTTTCATCATATTCCTCACCTGGCCTCCTGCAGTTCTGTGGTGGGTTATACATCACTGCAATGATTATCTTGTGCTCCCCAGACTGGATGGTACCTACTATGAAGTCCCTTTCTCTACACGCCTCCATTCCTTCTATTTCCTCGAATCTCCAACGGTTCCTTACAAGCAGTGCGACCCCTCCTCCCCCCCATGCTCCTATCTTTCCTCAGGATCTGATATCCCTGTGGGAAGATTGCATCTGATACTGTCTCAATTAGTTTAGTTTCTGTGACAGCTATGATGTCTGGGGACACTCACCATTCTTTCATTCACTCTTCATACTTATTCGTAATTCCCTCCGCATTTGTGTACCAAACCTTCAACCTTGTTTCCAATACTGTGTCCCTGGGGAGATCTTGGTGGGTTGGGGGGTGTGGGCGGGTGCCCTAGAGGTTGCAGCATGGGTGGGGGATTGTATGGTTGGGGTATGGGTTGGTGGGGTGGAGTTTGTGGTAGGGGTGGGGGGTAGCTGTGATGGTGGGTTTTGGGTTGCTGGGGTGGGGACATGGGGACTGATGAGTGTGTGTGGTGGTAAAGTGTATGGTTGTCGTGGGGTTTTTGTGATTTGAAGCCTGCAGTGGGTACTTCCAGTGTGTGTGTTTGTCCTGCTTGGGCTTGGTGTCCTCCATATCTCACTGTCTCCTCTCTCTCCTCTCTTCGCCTTCTTATCTTCTGTGTGTGTGTGTTAGTTAGTTAGTTAGTTACCATTTTGTCCTAGGCACATGTCAATTAGACACTAGGCCTGTTGTATGTATGTGTGTGTGTGTGTGTGTGTGTAAGGAAACACTTCGAAATGTTTCTTCCCCACCGGGAATTGAACCCGGCCCCTCCGTGCGTGAAGCAAGAGCTTTACCCACTAGGCCACCGGGGGCGTGTATGTGTGTGTGTGTGTGTGTGTGTGTGTGTGTGTGTGTGTGTGTGTGTGTGTGTTAGTTACCATTTTTGTCCTAGGCACATGTCGATTAGACACTAGGCCTGTTGTATGTATGTATGTGTGTGTGTGTGTGTGTGTGTAACGAAACACTTCGAAATGTTTCGGCCCCTGTGTGTGTATTTGTGTGTGTCTAAGAGAGTCACACTCCATCTCTTGGCCCCTTCCACTGCCTCAGAACTCACTCCAACAGCACCCTCACTCCCCCCACACTCCAACTCCCCACAATGAGGCAACACTTCCCAGTATCCCAACTGACTCACCCACCAACGTATTACCCAATTACGTATCCTTGTACCACTGTTATCCCTCTAGTAAACCTTATCCTGGTCTATCCCACCCTCTCCCCGTGGATATCTTCCACGTCCTGATCATGTCTCCCCCTGTTCTTCGCTCTACAGTTGTACTTTTTGTACATTAGAGTACAAGTACACGATATTAGGTACTCACCTATTTGTGGTCGCAGGGGTCGAGTCATAGCTCATGCCCCGCCTGTGTGGTATTAGGTGTGGGTTCAACACTGGTGCTGTGTACTCGAGACTGTGTCGCCCATCAGAGTATATACTTAACAATGGGTGGTATATATGTGTGTATATTTTGATTATAATAAGAATAATAATATAATAATAATAATAATTATTATTATTATTATTATTACTTATTATAATTATTATTATCATAATTATCATTATCACTAATAAATATGACAAACGATAGTACTGAGGGAAGGCGACGATCCCAATGTAAACAAAGAATGCACATCCTGGAACTTTGAACCTCAGTACCGCCCAGGGGTGGACCCCCAAGCCACCTCCCCGTCACCGATAATATTAGAAAAAGGAGGAGAGGAGAGAGAGGAAAAAAAATATTAATGCCTTGAGTTAAGAGCCGCCAGGAAAGTGGTCGTCCCTGAACGTCCGCCAGCGGGGCGCAGGGATGCGCTGCCTGGCGCCGAGGGGAAGGTTGTCGCGCCGAGAGTGGATGGCTACTTCGCCGTCCTCACTCATTGATGCCTTAGTCTGCGCTGAGCGCGGCTTCGGGTAGAGTGTATCGCTATGTCTCTCTTTAATTTTGTGCGTAATTATGCCGTTCAAAAGCTTTTCATCCGGGTTATTGGAGCTTTTTTATCTTGAGTAATCTTAATAGATACAGCTATGTTCACCCACCCAATATTAATTTACTTAAGATAATCTCAATTTGATATGTTCATCCTCCTTAACACTTGTTGCAATTTCATATCATCATATTGTCATTTAAAATCTTATAGTATCATCATTTTCTTAATTTGAAATAAAATATATAACTAGAAGAAACTCAATAAATTTTTCTAGTATTGTTATTATACTAGTATAGCATCAACATATTGTAACTTGAAATAAAATATACAACTAGATTAAACTCAACCAATTTCTCTAGTATTAAAAATTACTCATAGTAGTTAGACTGTTGGGTTTAGTCCTGACTCTTTCTCTTCTACTTCAGCTCTTCCTCTCACCGGTTATTCTTCTTCTGTCCCCACTTCCCCCTCGCCCCTAGTGGGTCCTTACCTGAGAGTCTGAACTGAACTGAACTTGTATTGTCTTTTAATAGTATGTATAATCATATTATAATTTGAAATAATATATAACTAGAATAAACTCAATCAATTTCTCTAGTATTAAGAACTTAGTGAATAAGTCTTTAGAATAAGCTGCCCCTAATGCCATGGCATGCCAGTGGCTCTCCTTGCATTACAGTTTTATAATTGTAACTACCAATAACAATGTACACTTGTAACATGCATTGAAATAAAAATATTATTATTATTATTATTATTATTATTATTATTATTATTATAAAGTTCTAAAGAAGTAATAATAGGTAAGTAAGTTCACTACATAGGTACTGGAATCTCACTTCAGTAGGTTCTGGAAGCTCACTTCAGTAGGTTCTGGAAGCTCACTTCAGTAGGTTCTGGAAGCTCACTTCAGTAGGTTCTGGAAGCTCACTTCAGTAGGTTCTGGAAGCTCACTTCAGTAGGTTCTGGAAGCTCACTTCAGTAGGTTCTGGAAGCTCACTTCAGTAGGTTCTGGAAGCTCACTTCAGTAGGTTCTGGAAGCTCACTTCAGTAGGTTCTGGAAGCTCACTTCAGTAGGTTCTGGAAGCTCACTTCAGTAGGTTCTGGAAGCTCACTTCAGTAGGTTCTGGAAGCTCACTTCAGTAGGTTCTGGAAGCTCACTTCAGTAGGTTCTGGAAGCTCACTTCAGTAGGTTCTGAAGCTCACTTCAGTAGGTTCTGGAAGCTCACTTCAGTAGGTTCTGGAAGCTCACTTCAGTAGGTTCTGGAAGCTCACTTCAGTAGGTTCTGGAAGCTCACTTCAGTAGGTTCTGGAAGCTCATTTCAGTAGGTTCTGGAAGCTCACTTCAGTAGGTTCTGGAAGCTCACTTCAGTAGGTTCTGGAAGCTCACTTCTGTAGGTTCTGGAAGCTCACTTCAGTAGGTTCTGGAAGCTCACTTCAGTAGGTTCTGGAAGCTCACTTCTGTAGGTTCTGGAAGCTCACTTCTGTAGGTTCTAGAAGCTCCCTTCAGTAGGTTCTGGAAGCTCACTTCAGTAGGTTCTGGAAGCTCACTTCAGTAGGTTCTGGAAGCTCACTTCAGTAGGTTCTGGAAGCTCACTTCAGTAGGTTCTGGAAGCTCACTTCAGTAGGTTCTGGAAGCTCACTTCGTAGGTTCTGGAAGCTCACTTCAGTAGGTTCTGAAGCTCCTTCGTAGGTTCTGGAAGCTCACTTCAGTAGGTTCTGAAGCTCCTTCAGTAGGTTCTGGAAGCTCACTTCGTAGGTTCTGAAGCTCACTTCTGTAGGTTCTGAAGCTCCTTCAGTAGGTTCTGGAAGCTCACTTCAGTAGGTTCTGGAAGCTCACTTCAGTAGGTTCTGGAAGCTCACTTCAGTAGGTTCTGGAAGCTCACTTCAGTAGGTATTCTAGATAGGTACTGAAAGCTCACAATAATAATAATAATAATAATAATAATAATAATAATAATACATTAATATATTTATTTACTACCAGTACATGTACAAGGTATACAGACCATAGCTGACATCAGTGACATACTACTGTATAGAAAGTCCCTTGTTATGCAGAGCTTTTCCCGCAAATTATGTCAGTGTCCCAGGATGCGACCCACACCAGTCACCTAACACCCATGTACCTATTTTACTGCTAGGTGAACAGTAACAGCAGGTGTAAGGTGACTAACACCCTGTACCTACTTACTGCTAGGTAAACAGTGACAGCAGATGTCTTAAGGAAACACGTCCTAATGTCTCCACCCGTCCCGGGGATCAAACCCGGACTCAGTGTGTGAGGTGAGTGCGCTACCAACCCAGCCGCGGGACACTAGATAGGTACCGATAAAGTTCACCTCAGTAGCTTCTAGGAGACTCACCTTGACAGGTTCTCAGAGGATTTTGGTGGTCATTTCCGTTTGGGTTAACTATTTGTGTTGGTATTTTGTACCGACATGGTCCAGTGGTCCATAAGAGTGGTCCTGAAACCCTGGTCTCTGGTTATGACTGGTCCAACAGGTCTTATTAGGTTTAAAGTCTGGTTGGTTAATGGGGTTTAAAGTCTATCTACTACAAGAGGTTCATTAAGGCTGGTTCGTTGGTGTATATTTGGCAACTCCTTCCGGAAATGTCTGCAAGACATGTGCAGACAGCATCAGCAGACTGACCACTGTCTGCACTCAACCCACTGTCTGTTTTCTCAAGTCTTGTTGGTTTGCTGGGCTATAAACTCTCACGGAGTCAATACACAGCTTCGAGATTTGGTATGATAGTGTTTCAAGACGCTTGAAGTCAGTGATAGCAGAGAGTCAGAGCCAGAAGCTATGAATCGACCCCTGCAATAGCAAATAGGTGCACAGAGGGCCCGGGTTCAATTCGGCGGGGCGGAAACATTTCGAAGTGTTTCCTTACAAACACACACCGACATGTGCCTAGGACAAAATGGTAACTAACACAACACACACACACACACACACACACACACACACACACACACACACACACACACACACATATGTATAGTGTGCAAAGTCTTGGAGAAAATCATCAGGAAAAGAATGGTGGAGCACCTCGAGCTGAACAGGATAATAAACACCAGACAGCATGGATTCAGGGAAGGCAAATCCTGTGTAACAAACCTCTTAGAGTTCTATGATAAAGTACAGAGGTAAGGCAAGAGAGGGGAGGGTAGGGTTGATTCTTTTCCTGGACTGCAGGGAAGGCCTTCGACACAGTTCTTCACATGAGATTATAAAGAGTTGGAAGAACAAGCATGTAAACAGGAAGGGCACTGGAATGGATCAGGGAATACCTCACAGGGAGGCAACAACGGGTCATGGTGGTGATGAGGTATCACATGGGCACCTAGTGACGAGCGGCGTTCACGCAGGGTCAGTCCTAGGACAAGTGTTATTCTTGGTATATGTAAATGACATGACAGATGGAATAGACTCAGAAGTGTCTATGTTCGCAGATGATGTGAAATTAATGGAGAATCACATCGGAAGAGGACCAAGCGGACTTCAAACAGACCTGGTACAAGCTTGACTCTGGTCTAGCAATGGCTTCTCGAATTCAATCCCACCAAATGCAAAGTCATGAAGATCGGAGAAGGGCAAAGAAGACCGCTGACAGAATACAGGCTAGGCGGACAAAGGCTACAAACCTCGGAAAAGGAGAAAGACCTTGGGGTGAGTATAACGCCAAGCACGTCTCCGGAGGCACACATCAACCAGATAACTGGGGCAGCATATGGGCGACTGGCAAACCTAAGATTAGCGTTCCGTTACCTTAACAAGGAATCGTTCAAGACACTGTATACCGTGTACGTCAGGCCCATACTAGAATATGCAGCACCAGTCTGGAACCCACACCTGGTCAAGCACATAAAGAAACTAGAGAAAGTGCAAAGGTTTGCGACAAGGTTAGTTCAACAACTCAGGGGTCTGTCCTATGAAGAAAGGTTGAGGGAAATAGGACTAACAACACTGGAGGAAAGAAGGGTCAGAGGAGACATGATAACGACATACAAAATACTGCGGGGAATCGACAAGGTAGACAGTGACAGGATGTTCCAGAGAGGGAACACAGAAACAAGGGGCACAACTGGAAGCTGAAGACTCAGATGAGTCAAAGGGATGTTAGGAAGCATTTCTTCAGCCACAGAGTAGTCAGGAAGTGGAATAGTCTAGAGAAAGACATAGTGGAGGCAGGAACCATACACAGTTTTAAGACGAGGTATGATAAAGCTCATGGAGCAGGTAGAGCAGATACCCAGTAACGGGCAGCGCAGAGGCGGGGCCAGGAGCTGAGTCTCGACCCCTGCAACCACAATTAGGTGAGTACAATTAGGTGAGTACACACACACAAGACTAGTCCCAGAGGTAAGGGACATGTCCTACTGTTAGAGGTTAAGGGAACTCGACCTGACGACATTGGTGGACAGGAGGGTCAGGGGGGATATGATAACGACATATAAAATACTGAGAGGAACTGACAAGGTGGATAGGGACGTAATGTTTCAGAGATGTGACACAGCAACAAGGGGACACACAACAAGGGGACACAACAAGGGGGCACACAAGGGGACACAACAACAAGGGGTCACAGCAACAAGAGGACACAGGAACAAGGGGACACAGCAACGAGGGGACCCACCAACAAGGGGACACAGCAAGGGGACACACCAACAAGGGACACACAACAAGCGGACATAACAAGGGGACACAGCAACGAGGGGACACAACAAGGGGACACAGCAACAAGGGGACACAGCAACAAGGGGACACAACAAGGGGACACAGCAACAAGGGGATACAACAACAAGGGATTCAACAACAAGGGGACACAACAACAAGGGGACACAACAACAAGGGGACACAGCAACAAGGGGACACAGCAACAAGGGGATACAACAACAAGGGGACACAACAACAAGGGGACACAACAACAAGGAACACAGCAACAAGGGGACACAACAACAAGGGGACACAACAACAAGGGGATACAACAACAAGGGGATACAACAACAAGGGGACACAACAACAAGGGGACACAGCAACAAGGGGACACAGCAACAAGGGGATACAACAACAAGGGGACACAACAACAAGGGGACACAACAACAAGGGGACACAGCAACAAGGGGACACAGCAACAAGGGGATACAACAACAAGGGGACACAACAACAAGGGGACACAGCAACAAGGGGACACAGCAACAAGGGGACACAACAACAAGGGGTCACAACTGGAAGTTGAAGACTCAGATGGGTCAAAGGGATGTTAGGAAGTATTTCTTCAGTCACAGAGTAGTCAGGAAGTGGAACAATCTGGAGAGTGATGTAGTGGGGGCAGGATCCATTAGACCTAGTAGTGACTAGTGAAGAGGCGGGGCCAGGAGCTATGACTAAACCCCTGCAACTTCAATTTGGTGAGTACTAGCGTTGAAAGTTTAAAGACAATCGGATGAACCATTCTCAAGGTAATGACGAAAATATTTTGGAATACTGATAAAAATTCGTAAACAACAACAGCAATAACAACAACAGTAGCAGCAGTAACAGCAGCAATAGCAGCAACAGTAGCAGCAGTAACAGCAGCAGCATCAACAACAGTAACAATAACAACAGCTCCACATGTCTTCAGACGAGTCATCTCAACAGCAAGGTAAAGAGTGCTTAGACCTTCAAGGCGAGCAAGTTCTGAAGGAGGGAAGTACCTCAGTAGAAGAAGGAGGGAAGTACCTCAGTAAGAGAAGGAGGGAAGTACCTCAGTAAGAGAAGGAGGGAAGTACCTCACTGGGAAAAGGAGGGAAGTACCTCAGTAGGAGGAGGGAAGTACCTCAGTAGGAGAAGGAGGGAAGTACCTCAGTAGGAGGAGGGAAGTACCTCAGTAGGAGAAGGAGGGAAGTACCTCAGTAGGAGAAGGAGGGAAATACCTCAGTAGAAGGAAGTACCTCAGTAGGAGGAAGTACCTCAGTAGGAGAAGGAGGGAAGTACCTCAGTAGGAGAAGAAGGGAAGTACCTCAGTAGGAGAAGAAGGGAAGTACCTCAGTAGGAGAAGCAAGGAAGTACCTCAGTAGGAAAAGGAAGTACCTCGTAGGAGGAGGGAAGTACCTCAGTAGAAGGTAAGTACCTCCCACGAGGGTCATTAAGGCTATACACTGAGAGATATCTAAGTGTATATACACTGAGGGATGTATATCTTACTGTATATACACTGATAGGTGTATATACACCGCGAGGTGTATATCTCAGTGTATATACACTAAGAGGTATATATCTGTATATACACTGAGAGGCGTGTATATTCGAGTATACATACACTGTCAGTTTACACTAATCACTAATTTAGCTATCAAAGTATTCTTGACTGGTGGTAGACAGGTTCAGAGTAATTAATGACCCTCACACATTACCAGCCCTTTAAGCCCACAACCAATCACATACTATATTTACAATGCTATCACCACCATTCCTCTGCAACACAGTCCTACCCTCAGGTAGGCATTCCATTGTTGCAAAGTTCTTAATCTGCAATATATCCATCGC
Source organism: Cherax destructor (assembly GCA_009830355.1). Classification (NCBI taxonomy): domain Eukaryota; kingdom Metazoa; phylum Arthropoda; class Malacostraca; order Decapoda; family Parastacidae; genus Cherax; species Cherax destructor. Next base: position 13,603 of record WNWK01008197.1, on the reverse strand, counting down.
AACATCCACCAAGGTCAGGGAACTGTGCAATGAGGTGTATCTTGTGGTGATATTACAAAGTTGCAGGTTGCAAAGGCGTTGCACAACGCCTGGCTGCGCTCCTGATTCCTGATGCTATTGGAACTTGCAATTGCAGGCAGTGTTGATTTTGCGAAGGCAGGTGTGGTAATACACCTGTATAGACAGATGTATTATTCCAACTATGGTGCTGTACAGGGCTTTACACTGCACAAACTGTCGGCTCAACAGCTGAGACTTTGATTGGTATGTCTGTATATTCCCGCGTTATCTTCTACAAAAGCTACTACGATACTGTCTACAGTATGTTCAAATATTATACTGTTGTTTTTCAGTGTATTACACTGTCGTAGTCACTGGCTGGTGTTAATGTTTACACTGATGTTGCAGAAGTGTTGAGAATGTTGGTCGTTGTTGAGTTACATGTGAACACTTTGTGTTACTCTCGTAGACATGAGTCTTCCTTCAACACCAGTCAAGGTTAGATGGCAGGTGTTACATATATACCACTGAGAACACCTGTAACACCAGTCAAGGTTAGATGGCAGGTGTTACATATATACCACTGAGAACACCTGTAACACCAGTCAAGGTTAGATGGCAGGTGTTACATATATACTACTGATAACACCTGTAACCAGACTGTGGCACTGGTAACCTTGTCTAACAGTGACCACAGTGCCATCACCATCAACCAGACTGTGGCACTGGTAACCTTGTCTAACAGTGACCACAGTGCCATCGCCATCAACCAGACTGTGGCACTGGTAACCTTGTCTAACAGTGACCACAGTGCCATCACCATCAATGTCTTGAACTTATAAAAGCCAATAACTAGCCAAACGTGTTCACAATACACACACCTATATAGGTGCCAGAGTGACACTCACTGGTTTAATGACCCAAAAACGTAAACTACTGGAATTCAGCTGTAAACAATTAGGCATTACAATATACACTCCCCAAAATTAGGTCAACCAGGATGTTAGTACAGTAAATCCGTTTCCATAGATGTGGTTTCATTGTGAAGACATATATCGTATATTCCGGCATATAAGACGCACGATCATATAATACATGATCATATAAGACGCAGGATGGTTTTCCAAGACCGTTTGTGGGGGAAAAAGGTGCGCCTTATATGCTGGAAAATATGATATACCCCCACACAAAAACAATTTTTTTTTATTTATAAACAATTAAGTTCTACAATATTCCCCTACCTGAATTTTTTTTCAATTGGGCCTAGATTCAATGGACTCTAGAAATAATGGGGTGAAAATCTAATGGATAATCTGTAAATCGTGTTTACAGTGTTATATTACGTAATACAAGGTGTTTTAAATTAATGGATCCGATTTCAAAGCAGTTTGCCTTGAAATTAGGTCCAAAATTTGAAACACCCCGTAAAGAGGGTTATATTACCATATTAGTCCATTAAATCGAGGTATATCTTGACAAAACTTAAGTTGCAACTTACCTCAGCTGATGCAACGATGAATGCAACAATGGAAGCAACTTGTCTACATTTTTTCTTCCATTTATTCTCCATTATCTCCAGCCCCCAAAAAATTTCCGACCCGTTTTCTTCGACTCGAATTTCTTTTCAGGAGTAACTACTTAAGATTTTCTTTCGTCAGGGATCCATCCATATAACACTTCAGGAGTCCAATAGATGGGTTGTGGTGCGGGTCACGTGGTTGATATACAAGTTTACTGTGAGTTGAAGTGTCTGAACTCTTGTTTATAATGTTAATGGCTTTTTTGGGGGTAAAAATATTGATTTAAGAGAGTAGTTTTTTGACAAAATCCAGGTCTTAAAAACTGCACTCGCTTTGTACATTAAAATTAACTGTTTCTTGTGGCAGCTTTTTATTATATAAAATTATTTTATGTTACATAAACTGAAAAAAACAATTTAAAAAAGGTGAGTGAGTATAAATTATAGATCTATTCAAAGTGACCAAAAGCTCCCTCCTTGCGGGTATTATACACTTAAACTTTTAAAGTTTAACACTTAACATCCCCTTCCTGAAGGTAGGCCTACAAATCCCATTCCAAAAAACGATCCACATTGCCTCCTTTTACTATTAAAAAATCTCAAATAATGCAAAAATATTTTTTTCGTAATATACCACAAGGCCCCTTAAAAAAAATTCGTTATCTACGCTATAACAAATTTCGTTGTAATGGTTACAGGTCGTTATTGCATTGTTTTGGCATTGTGTGATACCAAATGAGTCAATATATCTAACACTGTGGAAATTAATGATCAGTTGTGTATATATAAACTGGGAAGATTGCCTAAGCATCACGGATCCCAACCTATGTCTTGAACAAATTAACTCTGTGGTACTTGAGGTTTGCTCAAGGCAAATTCCCTTAAGGAAAAGGAGGAGAAGATGCAAACTAGAAAGAGAGAGGCGCTCCCTATACAGGCGAAGGCACAGAATAACGGAGCGGCTACAGGAGGCCAATATCTCTGAAATACGTAGGGAGACACTAGTCAGAGAAATAGCAAACATCGAATTAAAACTAAAGGAATCTTATAGGAATCAAGAGACACGGGAAGAACTAAGAGCCATAAATGAAATTGAAAGAAACCCTAAGTATTTCTTTTCCTATGCAAAATCAAAGTCGAGAACAACAACCAGTATTGGGCCCCTACTTAAACCGGATGGGTCCTACACAGATGACATCAAGGAAATGAGTGAGTTACTTAAATCCCAGTATGACTCAGTCTTTAGCGAGCCACTAACCAGACTGAAAATCGAAAACCTAAATGATTTTTTCATGAGAGTGCCACAGAACTTGACAGACGCATGCCTTTCTGACATCATCACTACGCCAAATGACTTTGAAAAGGCAATAAATGACATGCCCATGCACTCCGCTCCAGGCCCAGACTCATGGAACTCCGTGTTCATCAAGAACTGCAAGAAGCCCCTATCACATGCTTTTAACATCCTATGGAGAGGGAGCATGGACACTGGGATCGTCCGCAGCTACTAAAAACAACAGACATAGCCCCGCTCCACAAAGGGGGCAGTAAAGCAATAGCAAAGAACTACAGACCAATTGCGCTAACGTCCCATATTATAAAATCTTTGAAAGGGTTCTAAGAAGCAAGATCGCCACCCATCTTGATACCCATCAATTGCACAACCCAGGACAGCATGGGTTTAGAGCAGGCCGCTCCTGTCTGTCCCAACTACTGGACCACTACGACAAGGTCCTGGATGCTCTAGAAGATAAACAGAATGCAGATGTTATATACACAGATTTTGCAAAAGCCTTTGACAAGTGTGACCATGGTGTAATAGCACACAAAATGCGTGATAAAGGAATAACAGGAAAAGTTGGTAGATGGATTTATAATTTCCTAACACATAGAACACAAAGAGTAGTAGTCAACAGAGTAAAGTCTGAGGCAGCTACTGTGAAAAGCTCTGTTCCACAAGGCACAGTACTTGCTCCCATCCTATTCCTCATCCTCATATCAGACATTGACAGGGATATAAGCCACAGTGCTGTGTCTTCCTTTGCAGATGACACCCGAATCTGTATGACAGTGTCCACCGTTGAAGACACTGCAAGACTCCAAGCAGACATAAACCAAATCTTTAAATGGGCTGCAGAAAACAATATGAAGTTCAATGATGAGAAATTTCAATTACTCAGATACGGAAAACGTGAAGAAATTAAAATCTCATCGGAGTACAAAACTAATTCCAACCACACAATAGAGCGAAAAACTAATGTCAAAGACCTGGGAGTGTTCATGTCAGAGGATCTCACCTTCAAGGACCATAACAATGTAGCAATTGCATCTGCTCGAAAAATGACAGGATGGATAATGAGAACCTTCAAAACCAGGGATGCCAAGCCCATGTTGACACTTTACAGATCGCTTGTTCTATCTAGGCTGGAATATTGCTGCACACTAACTGCACCTTTCAAGGCGGGTGAAATTGCTGACCTTGAAAATGTGCAGAGAACCTTCACGGCACGCATAAGTGCGATAAACCACCTCAACTACTGGGAACGCTTGAAGTTCCTAAACCTGTACTCTCTAGAACGCAGGCGGGAGAGATACATTATTATATACACATGGAAAATTCTCGAGGGCTTAGTACCAAACTTGCACACAAAAATCACTCCCTACGAAAGCAAAAGACTCGGCAGGCGATGTAACATTCCCCCAATGAAGAGCAGGGGTGCCACTAGCACGTTGAGGGACAACACAATAAGTGTGAGGGGCCCAAGATTGTTCAACTGCCTCCCAGCATACATCAGGGGGATTACCAACAAGCCCCTGGCTGTCTTCAAGCAGGCACTGGACAGGCACCTCAAGTCGGTACCTGATCAGCCGGGCTGTGGTTCGTACGTTGGACTGCGTGCGGCCAGCAGTAACAGCCTGGTTGATCAGGCTCTGGTCCAACAAGAGGCCTGGTCACGGACCGGGCCGCGGGGGCGTTGACCCCTGGAATTCTCTCCAGGTAGACTCCAGGTAGATATACTAAGGTGTGTATTTGTGGTGGTCAGGGTGTATACACAGGTGTATGTCTCAGTGTATGTACACTGAAGAGATATATCAGTGTATATACATGAGAGGTGTGTATCTCAGTGTATATACATGAGAGGTGTGTATCTCAGTGTATATACATGAGAGGTGTGTATCTCAGTGTATATACATGAGAGGTGTGTATCTCAGTGTATATACATGAGAGGTGTGTATCTCAGTGTATATACATGAGAGGTGTGTATCTCAGTGTATATACATGAGAGGTGTGTATCTCAGTGTATATACATGAGAGGTGTGTATCTCAGTGTATATAGACTGCTAGTTTACATTATTCACTATCTTACGTATTACTTATTAAAACGTTGAAAATAGCGAATTTTCAATGATTACAAATCAGAAAATATATGAAATTTTAATATATAACTAACCAGACTTAGTGTGTGTGTGTGTGCTCACCTAATTGTGGTTGCAGGGGTCGATTCATAGCTCCTGACCCCACCTCTGGTAGCCACTGCCAGGCCACGGGGCCTAGCAGTGGTCCCATGGAGCTCTCGCTCCACACGCGGAGGGCCCGGTTACCTGGGTGTTAGTGGACTGGTGTGGGTGGCATCCTGGGGGACAAGATTGAAGGACCCCAATGGAAATAAGACAGACAGTCCTCGATGACGCACTGACTTGGGTTATCCTGGGTGGTTAACCCTCCGGGGTTAAAAAATCGAACGAAATTTTATATTATGTCCCTGCTCCAAGAGCTTTATCATACCTCGTCTTAAAACTTTGTATGGTTCCTGCCTCCACTACGTCACTTTCCAGACTATGTGTGTGTGTGTAGCATCTCATACAAGCAGGCAAAATCATCGTTCACACAAGACTCATGTCATTCCTCGGGGATCAGTCCCAGAGATTTCAAGGCTATCGTAAGTAGGTATCCTAAGCCGGTCTCCGAGGCGCTTGCCTACCTACCTCCAGCACCTTGTTCCATCAGTATTACCCAGGATACCTACTTAACTCACAGTTATACCCACACTGCCTCAGTGCAGACAAAATTCCCGATAACACGTAGTGGAAATATGATTGAAAATCGAAGTGTTTCGCCCGGAAATATGATTGAAAATCGACGCGTTTCGCCTGGGGGAGTAAGTATGACAGGAGACCCCCCTTCAAGGTCATGGAAGTGTCAGGGGTCATCAATAGAAAGTGATGGACCTTAAAAAGTGAACTTTCTGCTGTTTTACGATGGGGGTTTTAATACTGAGAGAGATAAGGTCGTCCAGGAAGTAGCAAAGGTTGATGCCTAGACGGAAGTCAAGACTTCCTGTTTCTTGTACTTACCGCTATTCGATAGTAAACTATTGTAGTAGTAGTAACAGTCACCTCCTGAACATAGTAGTAATAGTAATAATAGTAGTACTAGCAATAGTAATAATAGTCATCTGAACGCACCTATGTATCAGACTGGGAAACCCATGAACCTGTCTGGACATGGGGCAGAGACACCACCTTCAATATTCCTGACATACCCATGTCCACCCATTGTAGGTGTCATGCTACACGGTCTCCAGGGCAACAGTGCTGTCGTCACTATTGCCTTCCGTTATTCGTAGCTTCATGTTCGTTTCTTAAGATGATGTCACGGGTCTGTGTGAGGGCATTCGGACGCTGTCTCTTGTCCGTTAGTGTGCTTACCTATTTGTGCTTGCAGGGGTCGATTCATAGCTCCTGGCCCCGTGTATATGTGTGTGTTTGCATCAGTATATACACACTGAGATATACGCATCTCTCAGTGTATATACAGTAAAATGTACACCTCTCAGTGTATATACACACACCTCTCAGTGGTAATATACACTAATATATACACTTTTTTTATTCGTTTACGTAAAAGGGAACGTAAATCTCCCGTTACCTACGACTAAACTAGTTTTTTCAATAGGTATCAGTGACCTTGCTTAATATAGCATCTGCCTACCATATATATATATATATATATATATATATATATATATATATATATATATATATATATATATATATATATATATATATATATATATATCAGTGTACATTGATAGCTACCACTTAGTATATATAGACTTATACATGCACCTCTCTGAATACACACTTATAGATATACAACTGTCAGTGTATTTACACTGACAGATTTACACCTCTCAGTGTACATAAACTGCGGTATACACCTTTCAGTATATATACACCTCTCAGTGTATATACACAGATATACACCTTGCAGTGTATATACACTGAGATATACATCTCGCAGTGTATGTACACTGAGATATACATCTCTCGGTGTATATACACCTTTCTGTATATACACTGAGATATATACCTCTCAGTGTATATACACTGATATACACATCTCAGTGTATATACACTGAGATATATACCTCTCAGTGTATATACACTGAGATATGCACCTCTCAGTGTATATACACTGAGATATACAAACCTCTCAGTGCATATACACTGAGATATACAAACCTCTCAGTGTATATACACTGAGATATACACCTCTCAGTGTATATACACTGGCTCAAGATCACTAAACTCCCTGTCTACAAAGAATCTATCATACAATTATACCAGCATTTTGTATACCATACGAATTTTTTCCTCAATAGTTAACCCTAAAATTTCGAAGGGTAAACTATAGCAAATGTTAAAATATTTCCATTTCCACTCTTTACAATCTTTTTATAGTTAATTCGTTTATAGAAAATACGATTTTTTATGCATTTATTCACTCGGTAAATTTCTTATAGTTTATACTTAAAGAATTATCAAATGTTAATTTAAAAAAAAAATGGGATTTTATTTTTTCAAAATTTCAGCGCCACTGGAATTAATATAAATTTCTGCCCAGTTTTGAGTTTTTCTGATAGACGGAATTTTTTTTAAAGCGTGGATTTATACGATTTATTTTACTATAAACTTCAAAAATTATAGATCACTGTATTTCACAGATGCGGTGTGGGGTGCGCAGAATGGGTAACAGTGCAGTGTGGGGTCGAAATACACTACCCACAATTCCTGGGCCACACAAGGTGTTGGCAGCAGCAGCGCAGTCCTAGCCACAACAGCGCAGCCACTGACTCTGCCCTTCCTGCGCGGACCAAAGCCCAGCACCAACTGAAGTCTGGGTGTCCTTGTGTGTGTGTGTGTGTGTGTGTGTGTGTGTGTGTGTGTGTGTGTGTGTGTGTGTGTGTGTGTGTGTGTGTGTGTGTGTGTGTGTGTGTTTACTCACCTAATTGTGGTTGCAGGGGTCGAGACTCAGCTCCTGGCAACGCCTCTTCGCTGTCTGCTACTGGGTCTCTGCTCTCCCTGCTCCATGAGCTTTATCATGCCTTATCTTAAAACTATGTATGGTTCCTGCCTCCACTATATCGTTCGCTAGACTATTCCACTTCCTGACTATGGCTGAAGAAATCCTTCCTAACAGCCCTTTGACTCATCTGAGTCTTCAGCTTCCAGTTGTGTCCCCTTGTTTCTGTGTTCCCTCTCTGGAACATCCTGTCACTGTCTACCTTGTCGACTCCTCGCAGTATTTTGTATGTCGTTATCATGTCTCCTCTAACCCTTCTATCATCCAGTGTTGTTAGTCCTATTTCCCTCAACCTTTCTTCATAGGACAGACCCCTGAGTTGTGGAACTAGTCTTGTCGCAAACCTTTGCACTTTCTCTAATTTCTTTACGTGCTTGACCAGGTGTGGGTTCCAGACTGGAGCTGCATACTCTAGTATGGGCCTGACGTACATGGTGTGTACAGTTTCTTGAACGATTCCTTGTTTAGGTAACGGAACGCTAATCTTAGGTATGCCAGTCGCCCATATGCTGCCGCAGTTATCTGGTTGATGTGTGTTTCCGGAGACGTGCTTGGCGTTATACTCACCCCAAGGTCTTTCTCCTTTGTCGAGGTTTGTAGCCTTTGTCCACCTAGCCTGTACTCTGTCTGCGGTCTTCTTTGTCCTTCTCTGATCTTCATGACTTTGCATTTGGTGGGATTAAATTCGAGAAGCCAGTTGCTAGACCAGATGTCAAGCTTGTCCAGGTCTGTTTGAAGTCCTGCTTGGTCCTCTTCCGATGTGATTCTCCTCATTATTTTCACATCATCTGCGAACAGAGACACTTCTGAGTCTATCCCATCCGTCATGTCATTCACATATACCAAGAATAGCACTGGTTTTAGGACTGACCCCTGTGGTACACCGTATGTGCGCGCGTGTGCGTGCGTGCGTGCGTGTGCGTGTGTGTGTGTGTTAGTTAGTTAGTTACCATTTTGTCCTAGGCACATGTCGATTAGACACTAGGCCTGTTGTATGTATGTGTGTGTGTGTGTGTGTGTGTGACGAAACACTTCGAAATGTTTCGGCCCCGCCGGGAATTGAACCCGGGCCCTCCGTGCGTGAAGCAAGAGCGCTAGCCACCATGCTATCGGGGCGTGTGTGTGTGTGTGTGTGTGTGTGTGTGTGTGTGTGTGTGTGTATGTATGTCTGTCACCTTTCTTAAAAATTAGGACTACATTTGCTGTCTTCCACACCTCAGGTAGTCGCCCTGTTATGATAAATGTGTTGAAGATTGGTGTTAGTGGTACACACAATGCCTCTGCTCCCTCTCTGAGGACCCATTTTTACTGCGGCCCCATCGCCCTTGAGGTATCTAGCTCGCTTAGCAGCCTCTTCACGTCCTCAGGTGTATGTATGGTGTCCAGCACTTGTTGGTGCACCCTAAAGCCTCCGTTTGCTGAAAGCATTTCTGTCTCCACTGAGAATACTTCTCTAAATCTTGTGCTGAGCTCCTCACATACTTCCTAGTCGCTCCCTGTGATCTTCCTTCCTCGGTCTCATTACCTGCTCCTTGACTGTTGTTTTCTTCCTGTTATGGCTGTACAACAGCTCTGGGTCAGATCTGGTTTTCGCTGCTGTCATTCTGGTATTGTCACTGGGCCTCTCTACTTATCCATGCATATTCATTTCTGGCTCCTCGACTAATCTTATTTTCCTGGGTCCTCTGTCTTCTATACTTCTTCCATTCTCTAGCACAGTTCTAGCTTCTATACACCTTTATGTGAACCAAGGGCTGGTTCTGGCTTCTCTACACCTTTGTGTGAACCATGACTTTGGGTATGAACCTCTCCTCTGCCTTCTTGCATTTTGTGGTCACATATTCCATCATTTACTGTCTCCCACTGAACCTCGTGCAGGAAATTTATCATACCTGTGTAGTCCCCTCTGTTGTAGTGTGTGTGTGTGTATACTCACACAGGGGTCGAGTCACAGCTCCTGGCCCTGCTTCTTAACTGGTCGCTATTAAGTCTACTCTCTCCCTTCTCCAAGAGCCTTATCATACCTCTACTTAAAGCTATGTATGGATCTTGTGTGTGTATATATATATGTGTATACATTAATTAATACCCTCCCACACACAATATACACTCTGATATACACAGTATATATGTCGCCTCCTCTCACACAAAGTCACAATTTATGACACTGTAACCTGCGCATACGTAATAAGACATTCTCCTTATATATCAAACATTCTGTTCAGAATACATATTGTTTTCGTTAACAGCAACGCCCTTCTTGCCGAATAAGTCAAGCGAAAATTTGTGTATGCAATAATTTCGCAAAAATCATTCTAAACCCAACGAGAAAAAATCATTGTGTTTGTTTATTATTAAATTATTGTAAACTTACCTAAAATATATTTGGATTAGGCTAAATTAAATGTCGCTTGTTATAATAAGGTCAGGTAAGTTTTCTAAGGTTCTTTTGGTACAAAATTATTAATTTTACATTAACGTAAATTTTACCTATTCGACACGATATATATATATATATATATATATATATATATATATATATATATATATATATATATATATATATATATATATATATATATATATATATATATATATATATTGGCTAACGCCTGAACAAAGAAACATAATATGTATTTTTGAGAGGGATTTAGGTCAGGTCAAGTGACCTTTAAAGTCGTATCATCTTCGCTCTGACCTTCAAGAAGAATATAAATTTTGATTTCTCGTCTTTTGTGAGGCGGGAAGCTCTCCTGTGAAGCTCTGTGTATGTGTAGTCAGCTCTCTTAAAGCTCTGTATGCTGTCGCTTCTTTTATAAAGCTCCTTTATATAGTCAGCTCTGTTATGAAGCCTTATATCCTTCACGAGAGAGCTTTATAAGAGCTGACTATATAGAGCTTTATAAGAGCTGATTGTATATAGAGCTTTATAACAGAGCTGTCTGTATGTAGAGCTTTATAACAGAGCTGACTGTAGAGCTTTCTAAAGAGCTGACTGTATGTAGAGCTTTATAACAGAGCTGACTGTAGAGCTTTCTAACAGAGCTGACTGTATGTAGAGCTTTCTAACAGAGCTGACTGTATGTAGAGCTTTCTAACAGAGCTGACTGTATGTAGAGCTTTATAACAGCTGATTGTAGAGCTTTCTAACAGAGCTGACTGTATGTAGAGCTTTCTAACAGAGCTGACTGTATATAGAGCTTTATAACAGAGCTGACTGTAGAGCTTTCTAACAGAGCTGACTGTATGTAGAGCTTTCTAACAGAGCTGACTGTATATAGAGCTTTTTAACAGAGCTGACTGTATGTAGAGCTTTATAACAGAGCTGACTGTACTTAGAGCTTTATAACAGAGCTGACTATGTAGAGCTTTATAACATAGCTGACTGCATGTAGAGCTTTATAAGAGCTGACTGTACTTAGAGCTTTATAACAGAGCTGACTGTATATAGAGCTTTATAACAGAGCTGACTGTATGTAGAGCTTTATAACAGAGCTGACTGTATATAGAGCTTTATAACAGATCTGACTGTATATAGAGCCTTTCAAGGCAGGGATTTGCAGTCATCTAATGAAGCAACGTTACCACGGGCAAATAGAGCTTTGATCTGATACGAAGGTTCGAGTCTGGAGAATTTGATAACAGGACCAGAGGCGCAGCAGTTGAAGGTGCGGCCATATGTGGGCGGGGACTGACCCCCTCCTTTCACATCAATAGTAAGAGAGTGATCACCTTGTATCTACTGTCTACAGTGTTGTATTCACCTGGACTTATTATTATTATTATTCTTATTATAAACAAGTGAGAGTCGTAATGCGTTATTTATACAGACACGAATTAATTCACAACAAATATAACAATTTAGTTTATATTTACTTCAGAATTATTTATATTAACTCATATTTTATCAAGATTTGTCGGAATTTAATTATTATTATTATTATTATTATTATTATTATTATTTTATTGTAGCTCCGTTGTCCTCTGGATATTTATTTTACGGTTTTAGTTGGAAGCCGGTTACTGTATTCATGTTGAGTGTGCACTCACCTATATGTGTTTGCAGGGGTTGAGTCACAGCTCCTGGCACCGCTCTGCTAGGTGCTTGGCGAGGCTATCTATCTCATCTATTCTGGGAAATTCTTGTTCTTGTTTGTTTTGTACAGGAAAATCCACATTTTTTCGTTGATGTTCCCTCTCCATGTTTGTGCCCTCCGTCTGCTGCGTTGACCAAGATGGGATATCCACCTGGATAATACTAATAATAATACAGAATAATAATAATATATTTACTTCTACCAGTACATGATACAACTTATACAGACCATAGCTGACATCAATGACATACTACTATATAGAAAGTCCCTTGTTATGCTGGGCATTTCCCGTAAATTAGGTCAGTTTTGTGCCCAGGATGCGACCCACACCAGTCCACTAACACCCTGGTACCTACTTACTGCTAGGTGAACAGTGACAGCAGGTATCTTATGGAGACACGTCCTAAGGTTTTCCAGCCGTACCGGGGATCGATCCCGGACCTCAGTTCCGGGGATCGATCCCTGGTATGGCTGGACAACAGGACGTGTGTCCACAAGACATCTGTTGTCCATATTCACCTTGCAATGAAATAGGTACCTGGGTGTTAGTGGACTGGTGTGGGTCGCATCCTGGGCACAAAATTGACCTAATTTACGGGAAATGCTCAGCATAACAAGGGACTTTCTATATAGTAGTATGTCATTGATGTCAGCTATGGTCTGCATAAGTTGTATCATGTACTGGTAGAAATAAAGATATTATTATAGTATATCTCCATCAACGCTGGTTATCCACGTAAGGGGTGCCCCAAGGCAGTGTTCTTTGCCCCTCAGTTTTCCTCCTATAGTCAGTGTTCGTCCTCAGGCATCTCATTACTGAAACCTGTTCTCTTTCCTGATGACACAACTTAGCTTATCTTCCACTCAAAACCCGTTTTAATAATGATAATCTTTATTTCTACAAGTACATGATACAACTTATACAGACTATAGCTGACATCAATGACAGGGGTTTAAGTTGTTCCATGTATATAGATATAATGGGAAAGGGGTGGAGTTGCATTATATGTACGAGAAAATATAAATTGCTGCATAAAAACAGGCATAAAAATAGATGGATCATTAACAGAATCTGTTTGGGTAGAGTTTCTAGAAGGTCAAGAAAAACTGATTGTAGGTGTAATATACCGACCTCCAGGCTTGGATCACGATAGAGGGAGACTTCTTTGGGACGAAATTGTTAGGGCTTCTAGACACAATAACGTAGTGATAGTAGGGGACTTTAACTTTGGTCAAAATGACTGGAATTCTTTGACCGGTCCTCTTTAAGGGGGGCTCCTTGACGAGGTCAAGAGGCTATCGGTCTGAGGAATTGGACCTTTTGGTCTTCTTCCTCAGACCGAACCTAATTACCCCCCAGTCCCCCCTCCCTTTTTCCATCTTCCCCATCCTCCCTTTTTCCTTTCCTCCTCCCCCTCCTCCTCATCCCTCCCTTATTTCCTTCCCATTTTTACCCTGGGAGCTTCTCTCCACAGGCATTCTAGTTCCTAGGTAGGGGGAAGGGTACCGTGGTCCATCCCATTCCATTGAGGTCCTTGGCGGTGGTGTAGTTTGCCGTGGAATCTGGATCGCCTGGGGATGTCCCAATCCCTCTCCGGTCTCCCGGGGTGGCCTTGGTAT